>CAJNDV010000780.1:89755-139756 GCA_905221635.1 Symbiodinium sp. CCMP2456
CCCCCCCCCCCTCTCCCCCTCCCCCCCTCCTCCCCCTCCCCCTGCCCCTCGCCCCCCCCTTCCCTCCCGTCCCTTCAGACCAAGAAAAAAAACACAACAACAAAAACAATCACAACAAGAACCAAAAAAGCTCAATTAATTTCGGACCCTCAAGAACACAGTATTCAATCAACGTCGAAGCGGCACAAGCTCTTTTGCCATCGACGCTTCCCAGAGCCCGGTGCAGGTGTCTACGGATGACTCGGAGCTGAGAGCCTGTGCCCCAGGTTGGGCCAGGAGAGCCGGAATGAGAGCGAGACGGGAGAACATCGGAGGTGGCCTTCAGTTCTGGGTAGGTGTGGTCATGTTTCAGGCTGGAAACGACTCTTCAAACGCAGATTTGGGGACCTCCGCTTCCGACGAAAAAAGGTTTTGCTTTTAAGACACAGTGCACCCCAAGATCTTGCTGAGCCCATGCACGACAGTCAAGGCTCGAGCATGCGAAGCCGAGGCCCACACTGTGCGGAAGCTGAACTCTGTGGGATCCTGCGGCAAGCTGAACAAGAGCGTGGGCTTCAGCTGGGGGCTGCATGCCCCCTCCGGTTGGTCCTGTTTTATTTTCCGACGGATGTCCGGATGTGTGGCAGCGTTCCTCGCACCCAAGCCGCTTGTAACACTGAGTCAAGCAGACTTTTGTAACCGTATGCGTGACGCTTCCATAACTTCCATAGATCTGAGAATGATATGTTCGTCCCCACCAGGTCAGACGACAGAGTCCGGTATGGACGAGGAGACGGTGCCCCAAGCTGGTGTTGAGAGGAGTTCGAAACAGTGTCACGGAAAAGCCGGAATTGTTCGAGCACCAACATCATAGTCGTTCTCCCACCGCTCTCTGAAGTGGAATTCGAAAGTTTAGAGAGTTTGCAGAATCGTGTTTTGCCGTGTGGGTGTGCATTGAGTCCCATGATGCCCATGGAGCAGTGAGTTGATCCCGCCAGGGCGAGGCTGGCCCTGAAGCGCATGACACAGGCCAGGGAAGTGGTCGGATGTCAGAGGACGAAAGCAGGGCTTCTGACAGCGAGAGCGATCCGTCGCTGTGGCTCTATGCACGGTTCTCTTGCCTGTCGTTCATTGGCTTCGTTTCGGCATCTTTCGACCTTTTCTCGTCTCCGGACCTCAGCTCGATGTTCCCTTCGTTCACTCCTGTTCACTCCGGGCCTCAAAGCTGAAACTTCAGAAGTCATCTACGAAACCAAGACACGAGAGACGAGAGCCCCCAAGGCCAAATGCCTCCATCACCTTTACCCAGTCGGAAGCCTGAGGCGAACTCTTTGTGCCTGGCCTGGCGGTGATGAAGCCACGCATCTCTGTCACCGATCTCTCCCAGGACCAGCCCAAAGGAGGTTGGCAGAGCCTCAGTGCTGTGATCTGCATGTCTTGAAAGTTGGCTTGGGCTGCCTGGCCTGCCGCATGTCTCAGCAGTCGCGCATCTGTGGCCATGGCATGAGGTGCAATGTGATGTGGCGTTGGTCATGCCACCTACAGTTCCACTGTTGTTTTTGTTGCGGGTGTGCGGACCTGACAACACCGACAACATGACATCTTGCAATGAGCTGTCATCAAAAGCAGAAAGCTTGAACCCACCACGGAATCGCAAGCTAGCGATGCGAGAGCTCTTGCTCCACAATCCCAAATCAAAGCCCCACATCGCCTCAGTTTCTTCCACAGGACGGGCAGTCTGGAAGGAACACCCCTGAGGAGGAGGCCACTTCTCCAGTTGTTGCTCTTGGATGCGGCTGAGATGGGTTAGTTCATCCGGGAGGGGCTTTGCCTCTGTTAGCATGGCATTGCAGGGCAGCGACTCATCGGCAATTCGCAGGACGCGGAGGCTGCCCAGTTTCGCAAACGGGCCTTGCTGGCTCGTGACCTGGGGCTGGATGTGGCGCTATTGTCGGAGACCTGGCGCTCAGAGTTTGGGTTGAGGGCTTTAGGGGACACTTCGGGGCCCAGAATCATGTTCCGGCTTGAAAACGGCTCCGTGCGATCTCACGGCATGCTCAGACGAACGGGCACACACATAATATCTAGTTACATCTGTATGCATATATATATATATACACATACACACATACATGCATACACACGCATACACACACATAGTATATATCTATATATATATATACACATACATATAATATAGTTATACCTACACATATACATACATATACATATAATGTGCGTGTATATATGCATACCTACAAAAACACATATTCACTCCCAGCAGTGCGCAAGACCAGACTTGGCTAGAAACCTGGGCAGAAAGAGATCCGCAGCGACTTCCCGAGGTGCAAAGTCAGCACAGTTCCCCGCCGGAATCCCGGGATTGCCAGAATATGTTACCCATGGCTCACCGCTGTTTGCATGGCCTCTGGCCGTGGTGCCTGTGTTTCCTCCACGTCTTCATGGTCAGATCTCCATGTCCAAGCCTCCACTTCAAGTTGGCTCCACTTTGGAGTTTCGCTTGTTCGTAAAGCACGGAATGTTGGGATCTTAAGTTCAAAATGTATACTTCGTCCTGCTCTTGTAGAGCCAGAGCCAGAGCCGTCCTGAGTTGTAAGGCATCTGGCTAGCTTCAATCCGTCAACCGAACCTAACTTGCAGTGTGTTCTTCTTGCAACCGAGACACTTCAAGTATGTGGCCTGCTTGTAGTAGGTTAGTAGGCCTTTGCGTCACGGACAGACAGCTACAGAGCAGGTCCCGAAGGAGTTCCCATCAAGCTGGCGCATGCAGACGAGGTCGTGTGATGGCGTGCTGTCCTGATGTTAGCATCCGGAATCCGGATAGTGCTGCTACTGGTCTTGCTTTAGAACTCTGCTACCGGCTGCTGGCTTTAAGGGTCCAGTGTCTATCGTCTGACGTTTCTTTCCAGCGCTTGGCAATGATCTGACAGACTCGGAGCTACAAGCGTTCATCGAATTAGATTTGGATTCAGCCCTGCAGAAGCGGACCATCCGATCCATCCGCAGACCGTGCAAAGGGTAACGTTTGAGGATCTTCAGGCAAGATTTGCATAAATTCTGTTCTACACTCGCATCTTCGGCAACAGCGGCTTGACACTGTCCTAAGTGCATACGCAGGGTACGCTACAACGCATGCAGAACCGGGTTTGTGTTCAGCTTGTGCAGATCGGATGTGCTTTACTGAGGATCTTGTATTCTCTTTTGTTTGTTGTTGCCCTTACAGGTCTGCAGTCTGGCCTTCGGCAGCTGCAGCACTCGCCTGGTCGCTGGCGGCTATGACCAGCACCTGGTCATGTGGGACGCCGAAAGCCTGACTCCCAGACGACCCGTCGCCAAGGTTTCCATGTCTTTCTCCGCCAGTCAGACATCTTCGGTGTTCCATTCCTGGAGCGTTTCGTGTTCGCCGGAAGGGATTAGTGCGCCCACTGTCCGGTATCCACTTGAATCTGAGACCTGCAATCCAGCTCAGAATGTCGGAGCGCTGAGGCATGACACGAACAGCCGAGCATCATGTGGAAGCCGAAATTCTTTGCGCAGTCCCGGCTCGCGCTTTGGGGCCCTTGGGTTGGGCTCAAGGGCTGCATTCTTGACCTGCATTACCGATCAAGGCAGCGGAACGTCCGACTACAGTAGTCTCGAAAAGGCGAAGAGGGATTCCGAGGCTTTGCTCCAGAGATCTTCAGAACGAGGGGCTAAGGCGTCCAAGACTGCCTCCGTGCTATTGTGGAAGCCACCGCTTCTAACAGCATGATGGGATGAACCTAGATTCAGTTCAGTCGGGAATGAAAGCCTCATGAAGTTGTCGCGTGCATTTTGAGGGAGCCCTTCCGACATCGTTCGGTGACACAGTCGAAGCGCTAAACCAGAATCTTATCTGCTCAAGTGCTGAGTCCTTCGCATAGCTCGCAGCACCTGTGCAGGAATGGAAATGAATGGGAGCGCTAAAGTTGAGCAAACCACAGTGTAAGAGTCTAGAAGACAGGTTGGTATCTCGCCGTGCGGGAAGTACGTTTATTGCGGGGACAACGACCGTGAAGTGAATGCGGGGTGCTAAGGGGCATGCGTTTGTTACCGTTGCTTCGATTCGCTGGGTGACTCCATTGTCAGGCTTTCTGAAGCCCAGACGGAGCTGTGTCAGTAGTGGGATTGACGCCTGGATAGGCAGGCCGGCGCTTTCAGCTTTCGTGGTGTGCTGGGAAGGTTGTGGCCGGGGCTTGCCTCTCTGGAGTCGGCTTGAAAGGTGTTCGTGTTGTCCTGTCCGCCAAAGGAGGCCTCGTGCTGTATTCTACGTACTTGCAGAGTTCTAGATACTAGCGTCTTAGGTCCTAGAGCTGAGAAACAAGAGAAGCTCATGAGCCGAGGTGTTTGACGCCGGGACGCTCGAAGTCCTGGGGAAACAAGTGCTCAAGGAGAGGGGGCAAAAGCCGAATCCTGACATACCGTGACCTGAACTGACACTTCTAAACCCCTCCTGGGCATGTTGATCACGGTTTGAATCACCTCGTCTCGTCGCGGTCTTCCAAAAGCACGAGACAGAGAGCAATTTCGATGTCGGGTGCCTCAGGGACCCACGCTTTGGTCCCTGCGCTGCACACCTGCGCTGCACACCAGGAGCAGTTTGTCAGCCTCGTGGCGCGGCTCTCGGCGGTTGCGTCCAGCTGTCAAGCTGTCATCGGAGGTCTTCGGATGTCGGGTCCTACCGCTGGCAGTATGAATTCTCAAAGTCGTCAGCAGTTGTGGTTAGGATTTGTTAGGTGTCTCTGGCAGCTGTGTTCTGTCGTTGTTGGTATATTGTTGCCATTGGTCTCATCGTAAGTCTAGTCATTCAGGCTTTTATCACCGTTGCTGCTGTTTCCAACTGCTGCGATGATCATCACGGTTTGACAGTGTAAAGTGTTGCCATGTCTAGTTTATAAGCCTGGAGGCCTCACAGGACACCTGACCATAGCAAGGCTGGTGTTCCGAACACTTGCAAGAGCACCTTTGATGCGCGAACTTCCTCCTTGGCCCAAAATCCTAGAGGAATGCCAACACTTGGACCTGCTTCAAAAGCTCTAAGCCCCAGCCCTCAAAACAATCCTTGGGCCAGAACTCTGGGCCCCTAACCAGAACCATGTCCTTAAACCCCCAAGCCTGGCCAGGAAGGCCTCTGTCTGTCTTACACTGGAGGAAAACGAAGCCAGGCTCATGTGTTCATCGGCTGGGTCTGGAGAGTCGTCCGGTCACTCTTCAGGGTACACGCAATGTGCAAAGCACGTCTTGTGTGCACATGGAGGCAGCCAGCTGCCCGATTACGAGCCAGCTGCTCATTTCGTCTCGTGCTTCTGCTTGGATGCCTTTGCATTGTCCTGGGCCTCCCTTGGAGCTTTGCTGTGCCATCAAAGGCGGGTCAGGAGGCAGAGGCCTTCAAAGCCTTGATGTCTGCTGCAGGGCGGTTGGAGCTTGACTTTAATGGCGTGACTTTGAACAACTCCGTTGTCAGCGAAATTGACTACGATGACGGTAATTTTGAGGAGGGGCTGGGCCACGTCTCCTCGGCTTGGTCTTCTGCAGTGGAAGCGAGAGACCTGCGAGAGGTGTGTATAAGGGTGGAGCCTGACTGGATCAAAGTTGCCGGCGGCTCCTTGACGCTGACCTTCCTGATCGACTTTCAAAAAGGGATTCCTCTTGAGCTAGAAGCTCAGTTCTTTGGTGGAAGTTCGTGGGACAAGAGCTATCCCGGCGAGTCCAGTTTTTGGTACCTTGCAGAAGAGGAGCTGAGTCTCGGTCCTGCTGGCTGGAGCAAGGCTGCAAGCTTGCTTCCATTCGAAGAAGAGCCAGTGGAGCAGGAGGAGGGAGAGGAGGATGACGACGACGAAGCATTCCCTCCCTACCCAGACATTTACCCCGCCGTTGTGGCTAGGTTTTTCGCTGAGCGTTTGGGTGTGACAAGGCTGACGGGCATGCGATATGCTGGAAGGTGCAAGGAGGTCCCTGCGTGGAGTCTTTGTAAGCCTGGTGACTTCAGATTTACAACTGCTTAGCAGCAAGCAGACGGTGGAATCGCGCCAGCTGCGCGAACGATTCGTGTTGAAGCTCCCGGCAGGAGCCGTTGTGCTGTGCCTGCTTGGGGATCTGCTTTGATCCACTGAGACAGGAAAATCTCTCCCGGTGGCTCGTGTCTCCCTCACCAGCAAGCCCAGCCTTTCAGCCTTGTCATCGTCTCTACGTCTCTATGAAATCTTTGAGCTACTATCGAGACTCAGATCCTGCTGCCCCCGGAACCTTCGGCGCCTGACCCCGAGCCGAGCCCATTCCTCTTTCCGGAAACACCGTCCTGAATGCTAGAAGCTTGGCTTGCGCTGTCGAGTTTCCAACTGCTCCTAGTTCAACCCCGAAGTATTCAAGTACTTACTGGCAATGGCGGCATGCACCTTGGACCCTGATGTTCGCACAGGGGCCCACGGGCAAGTACCAAGATTCGTGCAAGTTTGTACGGGAGCTGTTTTCTCCCGGTCATGATGATTTACCCGGCCCGTGTTTATGAACATGCCCCAAGCTGTGTATGTTTGATTATTTGATTGTGTAGTTGAGGTAGGCGTTGGGAGAGGGTGTTGGGGGTACCATGTTTGTAGAGGGAAACATGGAAGACAGGGGGATGGGGGCGGACGGGACGAGAATGAACGGGGGTGGATGGGGGTGGGTGGGGTGGATGGATGATAGGGGTGGACGCGGGCTGGAGGTGGATGGGGATGCGGGTGGATGTGGGTGGACGAGGGTGGATGAGGGTGGATGATCGTGGATGATGGTAAATGGGTGTATGGGTGGATGGGTGGATGGATGGACGGATGGATGCGGGGTGGGCGGGTGTGCGTGTGTGGACAGTCCTCGTTCATGGGCTTAGGAAGGTCACTCTCCAACTGCTGTGCAACCGATGTGCATGAGGAAGCCAGGTCATTCGTTCATTGCGATGCAATTTTCAGCAGGGGACCACCGAGGCCTCCGGGGAGCGGTGGTCAACGAAGACCTCCCCGGAAAGCCTGTGCAAACGTACCTGCTCTCTCCACCCTGATTGCATTTGGGGCGGTCGTGCCAGCTGGTGAATGAGGAGTGGAAATGACGACGAGGACGAGGACTACGACGACGAACATTTCAACACCCCACATGCATCACCCGACACACGGCAAGCACGGCCTTTTATATCAACATCCATCCGGCGGTGCAGACAACACGTTCTCAGTGTGTGCATGTGCGCGTCCGATAAGGGCATCAGCTCACCAACAAGCCTCTTGGCTGTCGGGACCCAAGTCGAGCTTCTCTTGCTTCGTCGTAGCATGTAGTTGCTCCTGCGAGTTTGGGGCAGCAGTGAGTACCATAGAGCAGCAAGGAATGAAAACCCGACGTGGAGATACGCATGCTTCGACTGTATTTTCGCCACCAGGTCGCATCCCATGTCGTCGTCAAGATCTTCTCCGCAGCGATCCGAGTGACCAATATTTCAACTTGTTGCAGTGATCTGTGGTTCAGCCATGCCAGTGCAGTGAACAGAAGGAGAGCAAGTCAGAACGTTGAGCATTGAACAACATCCAGAGCTAAGCTCTGCACGGCGCCAAGGTCCCAGATGTTGAGGAGATCACAAGTCTCCAGCATGGAGGACAGGTGCACCCGGCGATTTGGGGGCCGAACCTGATCTCTCTCCAGCTACGAAGTCCGTCCTGAACAGCGTAGAAGATCAAACTCGGACTGCATCGGACTGCTCGATAAGTGTTGCCTGCATGGGCACTTGAGTCCACATATCAGGAGGCCATTCGCAATCACGGCCCTTGGTAAGGCTTCAGGCTCCATGGCATATATCAGAACGCCGCTACATGGGCACTCAAGAAAGACACTGTAGTCACAACGCTTCCATCATCGGACTTGTAGCCTTGCCTTTGAGCAGAGCCCACGTGACACTGTAGACCAACCGAATGAGCTTCCAATTCTGAACCGGTGGAGCCTTGCCCCGAGCAAAGCCTCAAGGTGCACAGCCTGAGCTACTCGCCCACACTCGGCATGCTTGCGGCAGCTGGAGGTCGGCATGGCTCCGGGTTCAACATGCGAGCGTTTAGAATTCTTCTCAGGTATGTGGTTGTCCATCGAGGTGTTGGCACAGAGGGAGACAGCAATAGGGAGAGAGAGCGAGATAAAAGGGGGCTGCTGCTTCCCTCTTGGCTGTGTGGAAAAAGAAAAGTGTTCGCAGAGCTTTTACACTTGTCATGTATCAGCGGGGGCCTCCGACTGCAGCTTCACGTGCCAACCGGAACTGCATGTGTAATTACGCTGTCTTCGCGGGGGTTCGTCGCTTGAGTTTTGCTGACAGCGCTGCATTCCGGGGCAACTACGAGTTGTCAGAGCAGCATTACGCTGCGAAACTGGGCACAGTCCTGGCTACAGCCTTAGTCTGCGATGATAAGGCCTGGGGGATGAGAAGAGTTTCTAAAAGGGTTGGGTGTTCAAGTGTTGTGAGCCGCAGGCCTCATCAAAATGTAGTCACAGACCAGCAAGACCAGTGCGCGTGCGCGCGCGCGGAGGGTGGGGGGTTGGGGGGGGGGGGGGGNNGGGGGGGGGGGGGGGGGGGCAGTGTTCTGCTTTCCTTTGGCTGTGATGCAGAAGCGAGAGAGAAGCATGTAACGATGTATAAATGTACACATGATTCCACATGCCTATGTAGGTGCGGATGGCTGTATCTATCCATGTAAGTACTTATGTTTATACCAATATATGTATATACGGATAGGTAGGTATGTATGCATATTTCTGTCTGTCTGTCTATCTNNTGTCTGTATGTGTGTATGCATGTATGTAGTTATACAGGCAGGTAGGTAGGTAGGGAGGGAGATTTGTTTGTTTGTGTTTTCCTGTTGTCGTATGTTTCCGCGTATGTGTGTGTGTGTGTGTGCATTTTAGCATCTGTTCATGTATGCGTATGTGCGAGTCGATAGATAGGTTAGTATGTTAGTAATTAGTATGTGCGAGTCGATAGATAGGTGCAATACTAGATCGAAACAGACAGACCGACAGACCGACCGACAGACGGAGAGATGTAAAGATGCGCAGATGGACAGCTATGTGCAAATGCACATCTGCCACATCCCGTTGGACCAGGGTGTTCGTGCATCATGGTTTCGGAAGGATGGTAGATGGCGTGTCTGTCTGTTGCCGTTTTGTCTGTTGCCGTTTTTGGTATTGTTGGTACAGGATTGAGAGTAGGGTTAACGCCTCGGTGAGTGTAACATGGGGCTGGCCTTTGTAGAAAAGCAGTGTGTAAATCCTTGAAAATGATGCTGCCCATGCTAGTATGATCACCTACCAAGTTAGGCATGCGAGATCAATGTCACCATCACCACGCTGGCTTGGCTGCCAGATCAGTGCCACCCACCGTTCAGCTCAGTTCCTCCACATTTGCAAGCTGCGCATTTCGTTTTCCCGAACGAATGCATCCCGTAGCGGCGGAGATCGGCGAAGAAAGTCAACTCATTGTCATCTGACCTGCGCAGGCATTGATATCACGGAATCGGGCCTTCTTAGCTACAGCAGCAGCAGCTTCCGAGAAAAAGACCCAGGAGGAATGAAGGTCTGCTGATCTTCTTGCGAGGTTTCGGGAGGTCGGGCTTCAGGCGATAGGGCGGGATCGAATCTTCGCTGTTGCTGGTCCAAGCGCGGTTCACTTGACCTCAGGTTTTCTAGATGTCACTGCGAGCTGCTGGAAGACGGGGATGCAGACAGGCAAAACAACTCGAAGGTAATGACAATGAACCAGGCTTCGATGTAATTACTGTGCGCACTTCTTGATAGTCAAAGACGAGTGTAGTCGCCTAGGCTCCTTGTCGGGTTGAGTTCCTGATGGTGTAGACAAACCCGCCATCCAGATGTGAAGCGTGCCAGGCGGTGGTCTGGAAAGGATCCAGCGAATTCGCTGCAATTTGGGATGAGGTTGGCACCGTGAGTTACAAGGAGCCCTTTCAGTCGGCAGGATTCGGCGTTTGTAAGAAAGGGTACCGACATGCAGAAGGATTGAAGCTTGATTTCGGAATGCTCTGCATCACTCTTGACTGAAGAAGTAGAAGTCGATTTCTTCGATTATGCGTAGCAAGGCGATTGTGGTTAAATTGGGTAGAATTGACTGCGGCTTGAGAGCCGTCTGCTGGATGGCAAAGCCCTGGAGCCCGACAACCGCCTCTAAAAAAAAGCGCCGACAGTTTCACAAACCTTGCAGTTTGAACTCAACAGCATCTCACGCGAACGCTATTTTGCGCAGGACCCTTGCCACGCCGCCAGCTTTTCACCGTCGGGCAAAGCTCTGGCGTTGGGCGGCGAGGTGCCTGGGTAAAGTAACTGTAGTTCTGCGGAGTTGTGGGATTGGTAAGATTTCATGGGCACTTGCCTCCCACTCCATTCCTGACGGTCTCGCATCGTGTCTTTTCGCTCCTATGACGGGCAACAGCCCCACAGAACCTGCAAATTCGTTGAGGCTCCGGGCCATCCGATTGTTTGTTCCTGTTTGTCGCCGGGTGTAGCGAGATTGGGCGAGTCTTGGACGCATCGGGGTGTAGATGTGCACCACTTCGCTTGCTCAGAAGCACCCGAAGAGCACTGGTGACTTTGGCCTAGCTGGTGAACATCTCACTGTTCTTACACGAAGTGAAAGCTTTTGCTTCGGCACGGCGGCTCAACGGACTCTGAAGTATGGTCTAGTTGTCTTGCTGTGTGAAGGACCGGACGATCTCACTGCTCTCCGTTGAGAAAAAGTTTCGACAGGCCAGATGGGCAAGACTTGCTGACTGTCGGGGTTGGCAGAGACGCGCTGTCGGATGTTCAGGGTTCAGTGCTGCTCAGCTTACGTAGGTCATAGTGATGCCGAGCCTTGTATGATCCAAATACCTGCAGATGTGAAGAAGAACACTCACACAGGCAGATTTGTTCATAGATATGTAAATGTAGCAATAATACATGTAGCAATAGAAAAGGCATGGGTCCATGGATAGGCAATGCACATATACATATGCATGTCAGCGTAGACATACAGCCTGCAAAGGCATGTATACACACATGCAAGAGAATACATATACATACATAAATGCATACAGAAATACAATACATGTGTACATCTATGTATACATGCTGGCACCCGTGAATGCACATATGCATGCAGGCTTTGCTGCCTTCGTTCATTTGTTCATTCATGTTTCTTGCATATATATATATATATATATATTTGTACACATATGTGTGTGTGCTCAAATATGCATACTTCTGCATGTGTGGAATGAATATATATATATATATGCATATCATGACGATTAGCGTTAGGTCTCTCCTGATGCAACAGAGCACATCATATACAGGCATGGTAACCTAGTGATGTGCTTGTAGCATACAACAAGATATTGTGTGCTTCCGGTTTGCTTACGCGAGTAACGTCGTCACGAAGATTCGCTTCGCATCTGTGGTTGTATCCATTACCTGTGGTTATGACCGGGACTGTTGTATGAAAGCTTAGGGGATTCCTCATGGGCAGTCGCCATTGTTGTATATGTGTAGGATTACCACCATTGCTGCTGCTATTGTGGTTGTAATCATAGCAACGATCTTGCCGATATTCTCCGTTAATCACATGTCCATTGTTTTGACACGAGCCATGTCTATCTGTCTAGTATTCGCATGAAGTCCCTGGAAGGTGGAGCAGCTCCCCTGTGGCGCCGGCATTCGATGTCTCGCCTGGACGACAAACTCGCGGCTCCTAGCTTCGGCCGGGGAGGAGTGATAGTCGTATAGTCTGCAGCATAAGCAAGAGTCAGTGGTATCAGGGGTTGGGGAGAGACAGGTGAACGCAACGGAGTGTGAACGGACCAGAGGAGGGGCAGAAGACGATGAAGAGCAGAAGAGCAGCGAGAGACAGAGGGAGAAAGGCACAAACTGAATAAACTATCCCGACTTTGAAGTGTACTGCGGTCGAAGAGCCGACTTGAGTTGCAGTTGTTCTCCCCTGCAGCTCGGAATTGTCAAGATCCGGGGAATGTCAGCGGTCAGGCCTCTGAGCTTGGTAGGGCCGCCCCTTGAGAGGTGGGGTCTGCGACAGGACCCTTTTTTGTTCCTCACAGAGCGGGAGAGATAAAACTAATAAGAAAGGGGATACAGCTGGAATTTCCTAGACGGTCAACCAGACAAGCGCTGCACTGAGTCCTTCAGCAATAGCCCACGCCAGAGCAGGCACACCCACAGAAGGTACAGATGGCACAGACTTTTGCTCTGTGGTTTAATCGTAGTTGCGGTGACCGGCCCGAATATCCGGACAGCATTAGAAGCTTTGCAGGGGACCAGCGGGCATACATGTGCAGTGATCATTATTATTTCAGATTCCAGCATTGGAACAGCTTCATTTACAGATTCCGGGAATCATTCATGCGGTGTGCCGCAGCCAACATAAGGTTGGTGATTGAACATGAGAAGCCAACTCAAGACGAGCGAGAGCGCAGTAGCGCGCTGTCAGGAAGCAGGCTCCCCCCTTCCTCTGACCGATCGGGATGAGCACGTGGGAGCGAACTCAACTTACTGCACATGTTCAGCCCCCGCCTTCGGCAGGATATGCGTGTGTCAGTTTGGGATGCCTGGGCCCTAAGTGCTGTTGAGCCACTCTGATATGCGGGTCTATGCCCTGCCTTCTCGACCCTTCTGAGTCGAGCTCCTGAGACTAGCTGCTCAAGGCAATCGAGACCACCGAGACGACATGGAGCCGGAATAACGTGACCACTGAACACTGAGGAAAGATTCGAGACTGTGAGTTAGCATGGTTTGAGACGTGCTATTGTCTCGACAGCAGCCCCAGAATAACGCGTAATCTGTTAAAGCTGTCTCAATATTCAATCACCACCACCGCTTTGACATACTGTTGACCTGCAGACTCGTCCTGCTTCACATGAGCCCCAACTTCATGCTACCGCCAGCATGCCTTGAGCCAGAGCGAGGTGCTGTACAAGCGAGTCATTCTCCAGCTGCCTAAGGCATGGATGTGAGGTTAAACCAGTCTCATTAGCTGCCGAGGTTGAGGCTTCAGGTGACTAGGCCGCGCTGGCACTTGGAATAGCCCAAGCTGCTCCGAAGCACTAACCTCTTTGCATTGCAGCCTCGACCTCAATCTCCCCCAACAGTGAAACGGAGTACCACGCACACGGGCAGGCAAGCATCCTGAGCATTCGATTCGACATGATGACAACGATAGTGAAGCAACGATCCGAAGCGGACGGCCAAATGAAGTCTGTCAAGAGCAGTGCCCCCCACCTGTTGACAAGCTTCAGAAAACCCAGTAGCACGCAGGCAGATGACTGGCGCGAGACCCAGCCTTTTGAAATTTTGTGTTGGATCCACCCGAGGATGCTGCGCAGAATGTAGACTGTTCTTTCATCGCGTGGTCCATGGACTATGCAGGTTTTCGTGCCTGTGCTTCAAGCAGAACGGAAAATGGATTCCCTCTTTGCTGTACCCCCACGTGTAGCATGCGCCCGGCTGAGGCTGTGCAGTCTGGCGTTTAGTGCCAACTCCAAGTGGTCCGCAGCTGGCATCAGGGTTGGAACTTCATGTTGTAGCAGCTGAATACTGTGGGATTGCAGGGCCTTGGTACTCGTGCCTCCGATAACTGGACAGCAGATGACGGTAGGTGCATGATAAATGATGGTAGCTCCGTAGTTCGAGGCGATGTTAACTTCAGGGCTGCATCATTTTCGGTAACAATCCTGAGATTAACCGTCCCAGAATGCTTTTGCATCATGAATCTATTGCCTGGTGCATAACTGTGTACTGATCCTAGAGTTTTTATCTTATGACCTGGACTGACGTCGGGACACAAGATATTGGACTGAGGCTTGAGGCCTGAGGGGTGAAGTAGTCCGATCATCTTGGTAAAATGTGCTGCCAGCAAGAGCCGTCGAGAAGCACCGTGCAAGCGAAGCACTTCCCACAGCAGCTTCGGAGGCTTTGATGCTGCTTCTTCGCCCTCCTTCGCCTACTCTTTCTGTCCTTCTCTCTCTGCGTCGCGTGCGATCCCCGAGCCTTTCACAGTGCTTTGCCGAGGTTAGCATCTTGCGGGTATGGCCAAAACACCGTCGACCTTTGGCCACTCGAGGTTCAAACGCAGCTTTGCATTTAAGCAATCTAGATGAGGAGCCACGTCCTGACACTGCTGCCCATGCCTGCAAGCTCAAAGGCTACTCGTATGGGCCTTGTGAGAATCTTGGGTTGCCCAAGAAGCTCCGTTGATGCAGGTCGAACTTATAGACCCGAGCTCGAACGAATGAGCTTGCCCGGTTTGGTCATTTGGGTATTGGGAGATCGCACTCAGCATGTTCAGATGTACCACTTGGCGTGTGCAGAATTCGGGGTTGCCTGCTTTCTCCCGTAAATCAGCCTGCGGGCTCCAAATGAATGCAGCTTAGCACAACATTTTGGAGCACGGCAGCGGTTCTTTTCAAACAGCACACAGTCTGTCTCACTTTCAATCACCAAAGCCCCTATTGTGAAAGTGTCAGACATTACCGTGACTTCTGGTTTATCTTGCAGATCTTATGCTAATCGGGGCTCAAGTGTCCAGGCATTGCCGTCGCACGTGGAATGTGCATCTTGGATGAGCGAACGGCTCCTAAGATGTCAGATGCAATCACAGTAGCCAGCTGCGCAGTGACTATGATGATGCCAACAGCTTCGGCAGATGTCGTATCCATGCCGAGACAGCGCAGCATCATTGTCCTGCATGCCGCAGGTTTAACCTGCAGCTCACATCCTTGTGGCCTTGTCATGCCACTGGTCACTAGTCTGATATGCTGAGACGAAGAAGTCACAGTACAGCACGACAAGGTTTCTGTCAATTCGCCCCAACCTTTGGTCCCGAAACGAGGAAAGGCGATAGCAGGTTCAGTTCGATTCTAGCAGGGCTAGCACCATCCGCTCATAAGTTCAGAGAGCCTCTATACTAACCCTTACAGCAACCCCGATAATAGCAAGGAGTACTTTAGCTGAATCTGAAGGTCGATATCACGAGCATTGTCCTGATGAGCAGCAGGTCAGCCTCAGGCCGCTGGCCTGCTATAGGGCCCCAGCACTGTGGCACAAAGAGGCCTGCTGAAAAGCGCCCTGAGCTTCAAGTATTTAAAGCCAGCAATCCGGCTTTGCACAAGTCTCTAGGCTGCATGTCATGGGCTTTTGAGAGGGTCGTGGTAATCAGTGCATTCAGCGGAAGAAGAAACACCTAAACTCCATCTGTTCCGAGTAAGATCGCCGCCAGTACCTGTTGTGCGAAAAGTCTGCCAGTCCTCCGCTTTCTTGCCGTTTTGATCCGTTGAGCTGTTCGTCGAGGGCTCACCTAGGAGAGCGGACTGCGGGTTTGCATGGCTGAGCAGGGTGTGCCTTACGAGAACCGAGTGGCGATCAATCTGAAATCTCTGGCTTCAGCTCATTGAGTCATGAAGGTTACAGAGGCTCCCATTGTCGGCTGGCACGCAAGGTATCGTACAGACTTGAAGTACGTGTATCTAGTTGGGTAGGCAATGGATGGGGTGGGTCTGCCGGGCCGTGCCCATGCATCAAAATGCACGACACATCTTGGGTTCAGATTGTTTGCTCAAGGTTATCTTCGGGATAAATCTACGTGTGCCCATCCGCCGTTCGCTTGCCTTGCGATGTCCATGAAGCCAGAGGTCAAAAGGCAGGGCCAACGGGATCCGGGTTCCAGGCGGTGGGTAGCCTGGCATCTTTTTGTTCTGCCACGGCATATACCACTGGTTCTGCCTTACTGTGGGGGGGCCGCAGTGAAAGCTGAAGCCAAAAAGGAAGCCCTTGCCCCCCGGGCCGCAGCCTGCTGACTTAAAGCGCAGAGGTCTGCCGCCGAGCCGAAGTCTGGCCAGGGGCCCCCGCTCTACAGGCCACCTCAAAGTCACACTTATGAAATCCCGGAAGCGCAGTTCGGGCTTACGAGGCCGCGTGCTGCGCTTGACCTGCTGTGACCTCATTGCCCCTTTACTCTTGCTAGGGTCGGGCAGCTGTTCAGAACATGGCCCTGCAATCGGCCAAATGTGCTGGTGACTACACCCACTTCCTCCCTTTTATTTCGTGAGAGTCCATGCACTTCGTTACTCCCTAGACAAACCCGAAACCAGCCGCAGGCCGCAGCATTACTACGAGTCTCCGGCTGGCATCCACAAGGTTGTGGGAGACCCGGACAGCTCCGACATGCTGTGAACGTACAAGAGTCCCCGAAGCTTCCTGGGCCCAGGACTCGATCCTGCGGCACTTGCAGCAAACGGAGAGCCATGACTGGGTGGGAGAGATCACACACTGGGGCACGCAGGCCCGGGAATGGACTCAGGGATGCTCGGAGCTGCTTCCCAGAGCAGTCCAAGGTTCAAAGGCAGAAGTCTTCTGAATTCAGTGTCGGCGTGATTTGCGTATGTTCAGGCTTGAGGGATTCGAGGGTCTCATTTGCTCAAGGCTTCCCGTGAACAGGACATGGAACCTTCATGATCCTTCGGTCTCTTGTGATGCGCAATGCAGCGTTTTGGGCTTAGGGCGGGGTTTCATGGCCGAGAGCCTTGCGCACCATCAGAGGGTCAAGATGTTGATGATAGCAGGTCTTGTACCTCTTGCTGCAGAACTACAACATCACGCGACTCAGCATCCAGAGCAGCTGGACTGCAGCGGCATCCCCACTGTTCAAGACTAGATGCCATCCGTCCAGCCTTTCGGCTTGACACAAGCCTGCCTGGTACTCGCTGGAGTATGCTGGCTTCCGTATGGAAACATGCACACCCTGGAGACTCAGGGCTCCACATGATGTTACGATGATTCTCCGGTAAAGCTCTATCTGCAAGTCTCCCAAAGCTCGTTTACGAATCATGCCTTTGCCTACCCCCAAATGGTGATTGAACCTGCATCAAGCTGTGCCTATGGGCCTATGACGTTCGCATTCTTGCAGCTCGGCGCCCAGGCAGCAATTTCCATTTGATATTTCTTACGACATTCTTCTTCGCTCAACGCATCTGGTGGCCGCCTCAGTGACGCTTGGTGCTTTTGAACGCCGGAGGCAATTTAGAAAACCACGACTGATGAATTGAAAAGTGCATGCTACCACTTGCACTTGAAGCATGTTACCCTTCACAAGTTCTGGACTGCCGAATCAACAGTTCAGAAGTCGCCGTTTGATTCTACGCGGCATGTGCGTATAGGATAAAGAGTCGAGGTCAGGTCTGCAGATGGGCTCATAGTCAGTGCCCTTTCTATTTGCTACTTCGATCTCCCAATCTAAGTCGGCCAAGGTTTTTCCTCTGGCGGATGACGCAGTTCTCGGATGCTCATGGGGTTCGCTTTGCGCGCTGACCTCAGGGCTTTCTATGCAAAGCTCACGAGTGTTCCTCACAAGACTGCAGCTAGCTAGGTTGAAGCATGAGCCAATGCTTTAAGACGCGTTGAAGCTACCGCGTGTGGATTGATGGGGAGTCCTGGGGCATCGAGGAGTAGAGGTGCATGTCGTGCATGAGGATTTACACCAGTGTGAGGATCATTGTGCTGTTTTTGCCGAGGTGTCATCTCACCCTTTTCTTCGTCACTGTGGATTCCCTGTACTGCGGTCTTACGCTCGCCATGCAGGAGTTCAGCTGCTCCTGCAGAAAGCGTGCATGAGAGCCACCGAATGCCGCGAGCATCGTGAGTTTGGAAGCATGATGTTTGCCAACAGGCTCGACTGGAGATCCCGCCTCGCAACCTCAGCGCGATACGTAGACTCCATGAGCTTTGTCATCGCTGCAAGCGCAGGACTCACTTGCAGGGATCTACTTGGCGTGCATCCCTCAGACTGGGATGCCTTTGATCGCCTGTCCGGACAAGCCTGGCTTGTGTGCTGGTCCGGTTCTGTTTATGCGGACAAGCACTGGGGCCCGCTGAGCCAAGCTATCTTGGCAGATGGCTCCTCTCGACCCGAATCTGCCAAACAGTGAGTTCGTGTGACCCATGCGTCTACTGCTGACAAATCGCAAGCATCACTCATCCGCTTCTGCAGACGAGCCTACCTAGCAATCCTTTTGCAGAGCCCGACTGCTGGCACGTTCAGACAGTCGTAAATTAAATGGGCTGTAAATATCAGGTTTGATGTCCATGTAGCCAACCCCATACCTGGAAGACTGCACAGGAGCTGTTGCTACCATCGATAGTCAAGCTTTACGCATGCACTACAGGAAGTCCGAACACAGCTCCTTCCACGCGCCGGACACAAGCTGCATCATATTCTGCTTGAGGCTACCCTTGCTGCTGAGTGTGCTCTTTTATCACGGCTACTTGTCGTGGCCTGAGCAACTCTACCTGGAAAGTAAAGGCTTCTTGAGACCTTTAAGGTTGCCTCTGGCCACCCTTGCCTTCGTGAGTTGCATTGCCCACCCGCCTCCTTGCAGAGGCGATCTAGAGACTCACAATAGTCTCCTCACCCTGTAGACACCCTGTCAACCCCCTGTAATTTGCCTGTAATTATACAGTTCGCTTTATTTCATTGAAGCGCTGAGGAAATCACAGACCAACGTTTTCACTGCCGAGATCTTCAACATGCACCTCGGTGCAAGAAGAGGAGGATTACCGGTTCTGATCACCATGGAATCTAGGAATCCGGGTTAGTATACAAAGGTATACTATAGTATAGTTTACTATGCTGTACCAAAGTATAGTACAGCATAACATAAGATGATGGAATATGGTGTAATCTCATCTATTCTATTTCTAGTCTAATCTAATTCAATAATCTAGCAGCATTCAATGGAGTAGAACAGAACAGAATGCAGATCGTGCCTGGGCTCTTCCCCTCACATCACCATTGATTCCGATCAAGTTCTTGGCATGCAGGTCGAGTGCACACTTCCAAGCTCCCGCAGTAGCATAGGTCAGTTCTACTCGTACTGGACGTCTGTACCGGTTAGCATCAGCTTCAATCAGACAATATTCCGAGTTGCTGCTTCTTTTCCACTCCACCTTGCCAAGGCTCAGACGGTGCGGGTACCACAGCCTTGAAGCTGCCTACTGCATTGGTGTGTTACCTCTGAGGCTCGACAATTGATGGATTTGTTCGTATTGCGTTGCCAAGCGACAGTCTGCAGAAGTGGTTTCTCACGTTTCTGGGATTGAAACCTGGCTTGCCAGCCCAGTAAGTAGTTGATGAGTTGTGGTTGCGAGCCCTGCGAGTTGACACAGCTCTGTTGTTCAGATGGCCGGTGCTTTTTCGTTCGGCAGGTAATTAATACAAAAGGTTTTTTTCTGATGCCTCAGTTCTTGCGTGAAGTATTGGCTGATCCAGGACAAGCAGCAACCGGCGGTTTTGGGTTCCCACTACGCAAGCACTGCTCTGAACAGGTTTGTGCGGTACGACTACATCTACTACGATACCTCCCGATGTGCTGCCACGGGCTTGGAGGGGACGGGGGAAGGGCACCAGCGCAAATGGACAGAGCTCCGCAGACCTCGCCAGCGTTCCAGAACACCAGGATCTCCTCTGTCTCTCGCTCTCTCTCTCTCTCACAGAGGAGGTTGGTTGATCATGGTTTCCTTATCACATCGCAAGCACTAGAAATAGTCCGAGGGATTTTAACGTCGCCGCGCCGGCCAAGACTGAGATAGTGTCCAGGTAGACAATTGTGCCAGGACGCCCGCAAGCACCGAACCGTGAAATATGCCCAGATGTACTTGTTATCACACGTGCTTGCCTGGATGTACATGGAGCGGAGGCGCCATTTGTGCTGTGTGCACCCGAAAGAACCACCGCTCTGAATGAGAAAGGAATGCAAGGCCGAGAGATCCTGAAAAAGCAGCTAAGTCAGCTAAGTTCTTGACGTTCCTCGTCACGGTGCACATCTTCCTCAGCTTCTTGTGTCTGGACCGCCGAGAAGCTTGAAAGTTCGGGGTGGGCAATGTGCAGGGGTGTGGCAGAGAACGGTCCGGAGTTCAAGATCTTGCTTGATTTACCTGTAGCGATTTGGCTGTCTTGCTCTGCTGGCCGGAGAGCGGGCGCTGGAGGGACAGGCCATCCTCCAGATCTGCTGCGGCGGGTGGAGAGGTGAATGTTGGAGGGTGTTGCAGGCTGCATGGGAGACTGCATTACGGATTTTTCGAATCCTTGTGAGGTGCTGTAGGCCCCCGTTGCCTCGACGTCTCGACCGCACGCCCGATTACCGGACCTGGAGGAGCTGCACTGCTTGGGGTCCGAGGCGCTTCAACAGCCGACCGCTCAGCACTGATCCGTCCCGTTCGAAGCAGGATGTTCTAAGATGAACCTTGGGCGCCTGTGGGCACCAAGGACTCGAATGCTCGGCGAGTGGCGAAGGATGTCGGAACTGGCTCGGCGCCCAGCCTTTAGCTCTTTTCTACAGGTGAGCCATTTCTCCCTCTGGCCTTGCCTCGCCTTGCCTTGCCTGAATCCTTGAAGGTGCTGCAAATAAGCATCAACTACTAAGAATCGAAGCTTGGAATGTCCGTTCCAGTGCAATTCTTGAAACCCGGAGACTTGTGGCTACCTGTAGGACTGAGACGAAGGGTTGATCTCCTCTTTATTCCTGTCCTTTGAACCAGGTCCGCCCACTTTCCTAGATCCGGAGCCTCACGGCCACCAGTTGCGCTTCCGAGGCTCCAAAGCACGCGAAACCACAGGAGTGGTCGAGCCACAGCTGTCCATACCCCCGAGGCCACGGGCAGATCGTTTTTTGTCTGCCGCACGTTTGACTGTGGAGCTTCATGGCTAGAGTCAAGCGGGTTTGGACCCAACTCACGCCCAAGCCGGGCACGGAAAGGTGCTGTCGTCTTGTGCAAGGGGCGGTACTACGAAGCTCTGGCCTGCAACTTAGCCGATGAATCTTCTGCTCGCGAAGCTGATCGAGAGAGTACCCGAGAATCCCAGAGCCAAGCTGCGCTTTGCAAGAATATACATCACCCAAATTAAAGCTGGTAATGAGCATCGAACTGGCAGTGCCTGCTGCTTAAAAGAGCAGAGGTTTGGGAGTGACCTGCTCAGCTGGGCTTTTGAACTTCACAAGGCTGCGCTGAATACCGTCATGCCCACGAGCCCGCCCTGGCCTCAACACCAGCTGTGCAAGGAAACAATGAAGGCAACATAGTAATTCAGTCATAAGAATGAGAATAATCATAATATGAGTCATAATCATCATAATAGTTGTACATATAACATTCATTAGTACTATAATGATGGAGTAAAACAATGAAAGTATGCACTACTACTCGTACTATTGTCATCATGCAGTATTGACAACGAGCAACAGAACAACGACCAGAGTAAGGAGACAAGAAACAACCACAATCATAGTGCTAAACACAGTGGAAGCATAACATGTCGGTTATACTGCCTCGGTATTGGAGAGTTGCAGTCTTGAGCCCAAGAAATTCTTAGAAGTGGCATGCAGTCCAGATGGCCAATGTCAAGCTTGGACTGTTTCTGTAGTCTGTCAGCGTGATGGGCAAAAGTCGTGGCACCTTGGCAGTGTCCGATGTTCCAGTGGCGCGCACCCGTGTGGTAGTGCTACTCGAGCTTGCAATAGTTGTCATCTGCATCTGGTTTAAAGAGGCAGCCCTCCACACCATACACGCAATATGACATAAGCGCGCAGTTGTATTTTGAACATTGCACCTGCGTGGCATGATATAGGTCGAAATCAACACCCTTAAACACACCACATGCAAGCTGCTGCCCAGGCAGTCCTTGATTTGGCCCATTGCCTACATCCTCGGTGACTCGCAGCGTGCAAAGGCATGACTTGTTCGCCGGCGATTTGGGATTGTGTGGCCATTAGGCTGTGGAGCATGATTCACAATGGGGGAGGGTTGGAAATACTTGCTCGCGACTGCGATGGTCTGTGCAGGCTTTTATGTTGGTTGCCCTGCTCATGCTGAATGTGGTTCTGGTGCAGCTGGTGGTTTGGTCCAACCAGCGGCGGTCTCATTTGCAGAAGCAGTACATCAGACCCAGAGACGGCAGGCATCAGCCGCAGACATGACATGTCAGAACGTTGCAAAGAAGACTGCCGACCAGTAGCACAGCATGCACAGCCGCATCAGCTGCTTCGTCGGAGTTTCTCCCACGAGCTGAGGTGGATCATGTATGCAATCATGATCATTCCCAACAGCATCCACTTCTTGTATGTCAAGTCCGGGCCACAGAACAGCACAAGATCCGCGGATGCAGGAAGCCTAGACTGACCCTTAGTGCCATTTATTAGCGTCACGCCCGCAACGAGCGTATTTCATGATTAGTACCACACTGCGGGCAAAAGCACATCCTGCTCCAGGCTACACCCATAGGGTTGAGGGGTTCCGGGCTTGGGTGAAAGCTACGTCATTCGCCATGGAGTCTCTAGACTCTAGAAGTCATGAAGTCAGCTCGGGTTCGGGAGGACTTGTGGGAAAATGCCACGAACTTCCCAAGTCCCGCGGAACAAATCACTATCAAAAAGCACGAAAGAGACACTGCACGTCTTCGTCGACCCACACCTAAAGGCCCAAATGCTGTGCTTGCTCAGGAGCAATTTGCTGATAGTGTCACCTGGCAGCCTTCTGAGGCTCCGAACAACTCACTCCTTCTTCAATCCTGCGCATCTACACCTCAGGCATCTGGGCCTAGGACTTGCTGACTGGCATGTTCTTCGGAGCTCGGCGTTGTTGGTGAGCCACAGGCAGCTGCAATGGGATCTTTCCATGGCACCGCCGCGAGGCGAAGGTGGAGAGACATCTCAGTCTCCAATCCTATGCTTTAGGCTTTCGGGCCAACCCGGCAACCCTAACCCCCAGTAGCCCTAGACGGGACTTGATTAATCCCTTCACCCTTTCTTAAACACCCCCTAATGATTTAATCAAAAATCAAACACATTGGGGCAGATCCTCCTGAAATCATCCCTGCCCTTTAACACCTATATATTCCTGCCCTTTAACACCTATATATTCTGAATTAGGGGGAGCGTTTCAGGGCTCCAACAGCCTGGAAGAACAGAAGGCCCTGACCTTAAACCCTAAACCCCTAAACCCTAAACCCCACTCAACCTCTAAGCAACCATCCCTCTTGAAGGGGAAGGAGGTCCCCGCCCTCCCCCGTTAGCCTTCAGAGACTCAGATCTCACTTTAAGTTTAGGCAATCGTCATTTGGCACAGGACAGAGCGACAGCTTGTTGATGAGAACGCGAGGCTGTGCTTTGGCTGTATCTAAGGAAGCTTCAGTCAGCTTTTCCCAAGTAATAGAATGATAGATACTGGGGTCTTTCATCAACAAGCAACATGGCGACCATCGTCCAAAAGCTTCCGAGCTCACGATGATGTAGAAGTTCTAAGAAGATGAACTGGTGAGCGAGATAGTCTGGACCTTACCTCTACTGTTTTAGTGAAGACCCCTGGCAGTTTCGCTTGTGCCCGAGGGAACAGCGATGGTGTCGGATTCCACACCGGCTGCTCAATTGAATTGCACAGCAGAAGGGGTTCGGCTTTGCTCATAACTATTGGGCTTGGAGCTTTGTGTCTCGTGGACTATCGGCTGCAGAGTTTCACGCGTGAGGGCGGCTTGGTTACCCGGAGTCTGTCCTAGATTTACCCGACTGTATCCATGACGGTCCAGGATGCTTCTTGCCCAGAGGCCTGCGCTCAGCACATACCTAGGGTAAATTAGGGTAAGTTTCCCACGGCCCGAAAGCCCCGGTCGTTCACAGCCAACTTGCTCGGAGTCCGGGCTTTCCTGCCTTTGGTGCATAACCGCCATAGCCTACCACGAGCTCGACCCTGAAATCCGTGAGAACCTTCAGGTTGGGATCGTGGCCTACAGAAGTCTGCCCTCACCGAGCTGAAACACCGTACTGTGGCTGAGGAGGTTATGGCTTCATAGTGGTGTGCGAATTGGCTAGCCCTGAACCCGATAGCTTGTAGGGTTAAGGCATCGGGCCGTGGATTCTGGATGTCCCTTTTGAAAGGGGAGTTGTCTTTGTGTGGCAGCTGGTCCGGATGTAAATGTCTGTTCTTGAGAGAGGTCGAAGCACGGTTCCTGCGGTGAAGCATGCGCAGGTTGCAGAACTCCACCCGAAACTCTAGTTGGTGTTCCGATGCTGAGTTGGTCGAGGGGTTCAGGTGAGTCAAGGGAAGATCTGCTGCGCAGTAACGTTGACCCTCTTCGTTTGAGGCAAGGATCGAAGGCAGCAATGCGGCTTGCAGGCATAAGACCGCTAGGCTCGGGCTTGGGATTGAGGAAGTATGTTCACAGGGCATGCGCAGTTACAGACATCATCGATGTATGCTCCGGCAATGGTCGGCCATATATCCGTGTGTATATATATATATATCACATATATATATATATACACATGAATAGCAAGTGATTGCATAAATCAATACAGATAGAAGATAGTGGTAATAAGAATGATAACGAGAAACAAATCACAAATGACACAGCTTCAGCTGGTTTCGGACGCAGCCGGTCCCAGGTCACAACGGATTCGCACGGAAACCGGTGTTTGTCCCAGCAAGTGCGCGCACATGTCTCTGCATAGTCGTGGCTCGCAGGAAGGTCTTTTTGACGGGGGATTTCCAGACTGTGGCTTGTAGATCCGTAGAACTTTAGCTGAAGAACATTTAATGCTCTGAGCATGGTCACTTGCAGTGATTCGACGCATCCGCCTGCTTCGGTGCCAGAAACGGATTTCAGCAGTCAATGCAAAAACGCATCGTTAGGGCTGCAAAAAGCCGGATCAGCTTCGAAGGGAAAGCGCCGAGGCAGATGACTTCGGCGAGTACTACTGCCCAAACCCGCTGTTCGCGTCAGTTGTACACTCAGCATGCAAAGTGCCAGACTCGCTTCTGGGAATGCCTGGCCTGAATGGTTCTGTGGTCTTCACATGTAGGCGCTACAGTGACGATGGCAGCACGTCGCATCACACCTGTTGTGATGGTGATGGGGCATCTTGCATCGTGCAACGCACCGAATTGGACTGTACTACGACTGTACGATTTGGCAAGCCCTGGTCAGTGCCACAGGAGAAATACAGGAGAAAGTGCTTTCTCAATGCATGGCTCAACACATCTAGCCCCCAGCACACGATGCTAATGAAATGATGAGAATAAAGACTCCGACAGCTCGAGTTCTGTGTATTATCCCTTCCATTCATTGCAGAGGGAGAGGCAAAGGGTGTAGCTGTGCGCCATGACTAGTGCATTCCCTGCATGACTTGGCTTTCTGAGCGAGGCCGTTGCGGCATCGACTTCCTTCTTCTTTGGCAATGGGTCGCAATAACAGGCACGCAGCTTGGGTCGAAAGTTGAAAGTTTGGTCTTCCGTGATCTTTGGAGCATGTGACATTTCGCGTTGAGGCTGATGTGTGGGTATTTCAGGTGGGTTAAAGTGCTCCTGCGGGCGTTCGCATTTACGGTTTGCTTGGCGATGACATCATAGACCCAGATGGGTGTGGCACAGCATACTGCATCCTAAGAGAAGAAGACACATCTCAGACTATAACAACAACGATATTCCGAATGCGAGCGGTCTGAACTCCTCTGTGTCCAGTGTGTGCAACTCGAAATCCAGCTGCCGACGTTGGAAGCCTTCCTAGTTTCAGTGAAGCATGGGCCGACGGTCTCGATACAGAGCCCCGAAACTACGCTTTCTGTGGTAAACAGCCTTCGCCTTGTGCCAGTCGCAGGACATGGGCCCTTCTTGAAAGTGCTTCGGCGCGCGTCCCGAGTCCGCTCTCTCAATTGGACGTCTGCTCCGCTGTCGGTTTTAGGGCATAAGTGGCAGGTTGAAGATGCTCAAGAGCAAGATGCAATCTCTGGTAAGTCTTGAAGTGGTGCGCCAGCGGTTTACAAAAGCTGCACGCCGTCAGGAAAGCTCCACGTGTCACGCATAGTCCGAGCATAAGCATGTAGAGCTTCAGCCTTGTGCCATGAATTGAAACTGCTCTATGCCCTATGCTGTGTTTCCGGGAGCCGTCGCGAAAAGCTTGTCTCGAAGTGGCTGCGAGCACCACGCTGGCAATGCCTTTGGGGCTGACTGATTGGAAAGGGAGCTTGGATCTCGAATGGTGGAATTTGCAGCAACTTTGAGTGAGACTGAAAATATGGCAGTCTAGCTGGAGTCTGTCATTGCTGAACCCTGTTCCACCTAACTTTAGCCTTAGTCCTTGTAAAGGGTGTAAAAGACGTTGGTAGCAGCACAACTTACGACGGGTGAACAATGACACTCTCTTGGAAGACCAGCCAGAGAGATTTCGACACTCAAGATGCGCGACTCACCCTTCAACAGACAAGCGGAGGTGCGAGTGCACTCTGACTGCCATTGTCGGAACAAGGATTATGGTGGATTCCAATGATTTTTTTAAAAGAGGTCCTAAATAGACGATTCCGATAAGATAGAGAATAGATCTCCCAATCATACAATATTGGCGTGAAATAACAAGAATAGAAACAAAAACTGACGAAATATTAACTGAATTAGGAATAATATAACCCAATACAAAAAAAAAAATATATATATATATCTATATGTATGGGAGGTAAGATTTCAAAAAGTGATAATTAGAATGATTGTATAAATCAAATAAATAAAGTTGATAAAGATGATTTGGATTCAAGCAATATTGATAGATTATAGATCAAAGTATTAAAAGGGATGATTAAGGAATTGAAGGAAGTAAAGGATAGGAAGAGTGATAAAATAACTTACAAATAATCGGCTTTCAATTTGAAAAGTTATTCATTAACTTAATAATATTATTTTGCAATAATTAATTATGCTTTAATACTTTTAAAGATGTCTTTAATTAGTATTGATGGTGTTGTATAGAATTTTTCTTGGGAATGAGTTTTATTTCTATATCCGCGTGGAACAATTTTAATATATTTATTATTTATCATTTTACTACAAACTTTACAAAATAGCGGTTTTAGTTTTAGTATGTCATTAAAATTATTCTATAACCGAGTTCATTTTCTATAATTTAAAACCGTATTTAGAATAATTAATATCTGTATAATTAATTCTGTTATAAAGACTTGTTTTTTGTAAGCTTATTTATGGATTTTGTATTATATAATATTTTGGCTGCAAATAATTTAAAATTTCAATAGTTTTTAATTTGATGCTATTAATATAATTAAGATTTTTAACGCCTACCGTTTTGGTTCTATTATATTCGGTGTAGGGTGGCGAATTCTATATAAAAATAAATTCTTTAGGCTTATAGATTTTATAATCTCTTATTTTAAGATATCTATCTTAATATCGCTATTTTTCAGATCGAGAGATATAACTTCATAACCTTTTGATTTTGCTTTTTTACGAATAGAACTAGTGCCGCTGAACAATTCTAAGATCTTCATTATACGCGTATATATTTTTATTTTGATATTAATTCTTGTTCTTGTAATCTCTCCGTCGGTGCGTGTTGTAGGGGTCTTTCTAATTCTGGGGAGATAGGAGAACCGAAATAGCATTATGCCTACCCCTTGTAAAAAGACTGTGTAAAATACTAGAGTAGCGAACGAATTTAGGGTCATCCGCAGAATCGTCAATAACGATCAAGATAGAATGTAAGCTCTTTTGCTTGTCCTTTTATTGGTAGTCGATCACTTTGTGTTGGATGCTAATGATCTGGTTTAAGGCTTCGGGATTGTATTCTTCAAAGTAGGTTTTTTCCTTCTCAATATCTATATTCATTTCTTTCCTTATGTATGTCTTAATGCTGTTCCAAGTGACGTCTATGTGCACACTTGGGCTAAAAATGAAAATCTTTTTAAAAGAACCCTCTGTAGATATTTAAAATAAGATTCTATATTAGAACGGGTTTTACCGCCGGTAGAAGAAGCAACTAATATACTCCGAAACGGTAAAGTTGGCATCATATCATATTTAGAATATTTGTATTTGTAATCCGGTATATTTATAGCATTTATGACTGGTATTTCGCGTATTAAAAAGGTTTTGAAATATATATTTTAATCTATGGTAATATGGATAGAGAACCCCAATTTTCCCTTGTCAGTTCTTCTATAATCTATCTAAATCGCGAAAGGGAAGTAGCGAGAAATGGGAATTCAATAGCGTCGCATAAGTCGAAGCTTAATTAGATTTTTTGCTATATTTTTCATATCCGGACTATGCTATGAAAAATAATTAATATTATATAAGTTTCAAATACCAATATATACAGACCAAGTCATAATAGTATCTTTTGAGCCTTTCAATAGCAATAACAAGATAGATTTACAAGACTATATAATATATATATATATTATAAGCAAATAAAGGAACTAGAATATTTCAAGAGCCTTACAAAAAAGATAGGGGAAAATATAATATATAGGATATATCTAAATAAGAGCAATAAACTACGAGAGGCGTGGCATATCAAAAAACAAAAAAAAATATTTAGAAATATTTTTTAAGGAAATATATTTAAAGAAATATTATATATAATAATATATATATATATTAATATGACCATGGTCAAAGCAACTGAAGACTTGATGCTGGACGAAATAAAAGATTAATTGGCTATATACCAGAGATTTTATTATTATAAGAAAAAGCAAGAGAAACAATACTGGGAAGCGAAAAAGAAAAGCGCTGAATAATTCGTCAAAAGACAAAAATTAAATAAAATACTTGAAGACAATGAAAAAGGGATTAAAGTAGATAATATTGACTTAGATGAATTGAATAAGAAGAAAGGCAGAAAGGTTATATCTGTTGAGAAAGCTGTAATCTTGAAGAAAATAAAGTCCGAGAAAAAACAAGAAGAAACAGAAACGGAAAAGGAAACAGAGAAAGAAGAAGATAAAAAACCTGTTAAAAAACCGAGAAGAAAGAAAGTAAAAAAGGAAGAAGAAGAATAATGATATTTTCATTAAAAATATTGATATTTTTAAGGCAAATATATTGATATTTTGACCAAAAATATACTGTAAAAATTTGGTTTTTGGGGGGGTCAAAAATGAGGCGTCCAGTAAGTTTTTGTGTAGGCGTCCAGTATTTTTTTGTATGGGCGTCCAGTGTTTTTTTGTATGGGCGTCCCCGTGTTTTTTGTATGGGCGACTGCTTCAAAAAATGAGGCGTCCAGTAAGTTTTTGTATCGGCGTCCAATGATTTTTTATATGGATGCCCAAAGTCTTCTCATTAATTCTTTAGAAAAGTACTTAAAGAAATATTATGTTATATATTCAGATGGTGCAGGTGTGTAGGTGTGACAGGTATAAAGATCAAATTGTGTCAATCAAGCTTTTAGGAAAATAGAAACTGCGCAATAACCTTCTAAAACAATAGCTTCTTATAGTCAGTATCTGGTATATAACGATAGAGAGAAGGCGATAAGGTTTCAAGTCATAATTAATAGAATTACCGCATTTATCTTGGGGAGTTTTAGTAGCAAAACGGGAGGGAGGAGACAAGTCTTTAAAAAATTCCTTAATTTTGAAATATTTTATTATTTAGATACGGAAATGGGGGCGATAAGACGCTTAATCATCAACGATATTATAGATTTTAGAAGAGATCAAGGCTTCACAAACTTATTTGGTGTTCATGCTATGAGGAGGAGATATAAAAAATCATTTACGATAGAATTAGAAGAGTTGGCGCTTATGTTTTTTAGTGATTTTTTTTAAACGATGCCTCAATAAAAAAGAGGAGGTTGAGTTTATGATCAAAAACGTTAAAGCGCATCTTTTCATAAAAATATATTTTGAATATATTTGTTTAAAAATCTTTGAAAATATTTCGTTAAAAAACTATTTTCTTATATTTTTAGCTGGTATATGTGGTCAAGTGAGACAGGTGCGAAGTCCAACAGATATCAATATAATTTTTATGCAATCAAGTATTATCAGTTGAGCTATTTGACGGAATAAACAAATATAATAGGTATATGGCTTATAATAGCAAGGAAAAGGCAATAAAATCTAAAACCATAATGAATAAAATATTATCTTCTAGTTTTCCCTTGACAGCTTCAATAACAAAATAATAGGTTAAAGAAAAATCTTAAATAAAACTATTTCGTTTGCATATTTGAAATGGATACATATAGAATTAAGGGACTTAAATAATAATGAGATCAAAAATTTTAGAAAAATTATCTTTTACTGGGATATGGTATATAGAATTTTTACAAATATGAAAATGACATATAAATATCTATTTTCAATAAGCTTCGAAGAATTAGTACAGAAGTTTTTTTAGCGACTACTATAAAAGAGGATTTAGTAATAGTGAAGATATTAAATATATGGTAAATTTATTGAAGAATTTTTTTTATAAATAAATTTTTTGAAAATATTTCTTTAGAAAACAACTAGTTAAAGAAATATTTTCTTATATATTTAGATAGTATGCGACCAGTATAAAGACTTAAAAATAATTTCGATATTGTTTTGAAAAAATATTAATAAAATTAGATGTATTTTAATATAATACAATTTTTGCAATATAATAAATACCACTTTTTGCAAGAATACATAGAAACCAGAATAAAAATTTTATAATATATCATTACACTTAAAGGCTATTAAAAAGCGTTTGAAAACAACAAAAACAAAACAACAAGTGAATAAAATTTCTATGGCATATATCAGAGACATAATTCATTATATTCAATATTACGCAGATGGTTTGAATTGCCGTTATATCAAATTTTACTATAATAATTTAATTAAATACCAAGAAAAACAAGAAGAACGAATATTTAATATAAAGGCACATTATAAGTTAAAAACCTTTTGTATACCTTCTTTATAGAAATTAATAATAGAATAATGAAAAAAAGAAGATGCCATAGAAAAACATATTAGAATACTATTAATACTAAGATATATATATATATATATCCTTCTTTTTATTATGAATGAAGATCCAGATAATAAAAAGAATGACATAATTCATAATATTTATTTTAATAGAGCAAGTTTTAGAAATAAGAAGCTAACTTTAAAAGAGGCAAGAGAGAAAAATAAATCCATAACAATGGCAGACATTGATAAGTTTTTTAGGGAAAATGTGGAGTAGAAGAAGCAGATAAGGGGGAGAAATACTTTTATTGCCCCTGAGCCTTATTACGAATTTCAAATAGGCCTGCTTTTTATTAACGATTTAAAAAATCAAAAATTTAAGGTAGGTGTGATTATAATTAATCTTTTTTAGTCGTTTTATGGTAATTGTCCCAATAAAAAGCAAAGACGAGGGTAATATCGTGGCAGGTATGATAGAGATTTTAAACAAAATGGGAGGGAAACCATAAATATTATTCGCAGACGACGAGAGAGTATTAAATACAAAATCCATACAAGAATATTTGGAAAAAGAAGATATACAACACCACAGAACAAGAGCACACGCAAACCACAGCGAAAGAGCTATTAGAACCTTTAAATATATACTTTATAATAGGGTCGAAGCCGATGAGAAAAAGGGGAAAACTAATATTCAATGGACTGATTAGATTTTGAAATATTGCTTACCTATAATACTAAAATAGAGCATTCCGCTACTAAAATGACACCTAAAGAAGCCATGAAGGAGAAGAACGAGCTTAAAGCAAAAAATAATATGTATCAACAAGCAGTAAGAACGAGGAACTATCCTAACATATCCGTAGGCGATAAGGTCAAGATTTATAGAAAAAGAAAACCTGGCGAGAAAGAACGAGTGAGCCAATGGGTGTCATAGATACAGGAAATAGAAAGAATAGAGCAGAAAAACAGAACAAGCTTGTTTTATGTAAAGGGGAGCAGTCGCCCATATATGAGGTTTGAGTTGCTGAAAATGTAAAATAAAAAATTTTAAAAAAATCTTTAAAAAAGTATCTAAAGAAATATTATTTTATAAAATTATATATATAAGTTAATATACGAGTAAGTTTATACAGAGTAATCTTAACAATCTCAGGAAGCTCAAGGAGCGGACAACAACAGATGTAAATAAAATAACAAAGAAAAGGGTAGATGAAATTATCAGGCTTTACGGAGACAGGAAGATCAATAACATAGCCACGGCTGAAAATCTTATAAAAGGCTTGACTTCAAAAACACAAAAAAACTTATGATAAAGCTTTTACCAGATACAACGAACAAATAAAAGACTTGAAGAAGAAGGAGAAGCCCTTGAAAGAAAGAATGGCGGAGACCAAGGAGAAAAATAAATAAGATACATTTTTAGTTAATTTTCAAAACTACACCGTGAGAAACCGATAAATGAAAAAATGAAATCAGCATTTACGAAATTCGGACTGAAGTTTTATATAGAAAATTTTGACATCAGACAGGCGAGTCTCAAGGCAAAGGAGTTTAAGAAAGGAAGGGTGAAGCAAACCATTTTTAGATATAATAATGCCGACGACTTTGTGAGCAAAAACGCCGAAAACGAAAACCCAGATTTTACAGAAATCATAAAAATCCTAAAAACTGCCAGCGATTTCGGACAACTCATAAACGATTTATCGGCATACTACGACAATGTCTTCGATGCTATTAAAATTCAAGGCGTGGAGAAGGTCAAGAAAAACGGAGAGAAGATTGATATAACGAAAGAGGATTCAACGGATGCTGTTGAAAATATATCCATCTATTATAGGTATGTACTAACCGAAATCAACCCCAGAATGGGATATTTAAAAGGCGCTTTGGAAAAATACGAACAATCAGTGCAAGAAAAACGCACTGGTGGATTTTTATAGTGATACTCTTATGTGTGATCGCAGAAGGGACAGATTAACAGTAAATAGGATTATGGAAATCACGGGAAGGGAGGATTTTTACAACAAAGGCGCTTGTATATCGGATATGGACAAGGTCTTCAGGGAGTTCAATATACCAGCCAGAATATACGATCAGTTTTTAAATCTCATCTACAGGCACGACCCAGAAACATCAAAATATAATATAAAAACCTTTTTCGCATTGGTGAAGAACAGCCATATTTACACTTTCAATGAAGATATAAGAAACTTGGAGCAAACAGGAGGACGAGAGAAGAAAAAAGAGTTGGTAAAAGCGACTACAGATTACTACCTCGACGAAAAGAAGAACCCCCCGAGTATAAGATATTCGGGTCGTTAGACGATATATTGAAATATGTCGAGCCTCTAAATCCGAAGAAGACAGAGATAATAATTAAGTATATGATCCCCGAAAGAAACAACTTAACCGAAATTTTCTTCGAGATGGTCAGGGCAGGATACGAGCCATCGATCACATTACAGGCTGGGATAGTGTCGCAAATAAAAGCTCGTTTTAACAGGACCAGATTTATAATAAAATCGCGAAACTCAATAAGAGACACGGCAGACGGAAAGATAACGATAGATGACGAAGAGACATACAACAATATGAACAAGGCGATATTTATTTTTAATAAGGATTTGTTTAATCCATTACACAAGTCCTATTACAATAGGGAGGATTTTGAAATATACGAAGAAACGAAAACCATAGTGGCGACAGGAGTGTTTTATAGGGATGAGGACATTCCAAAAACATAGTGGAAGCCGGCATATCCAAGGCATTTACTGAGAGCTTAATAGATATTGCCGAAGTGCCGGTCTTTAACCAATTCGACAAATAAAAAATTTATAGGGAAGCAGATTATAGGGAAATATCAGATTACACACTATATTATATAATAGCAAGGAGAAATACGAAAATTATGTTTAACAAGAAGTATATCCTTGTTTATGGAAAGAATCTTAAGCAACTTAATATGACAGGCATAAATATTTTGAATTATAAAGTGCCCTCTGGCACTCATAGAGTGAATTATAAGGAGCTAATAGGGGAAATATGGGACAAATATATCAGTAGTGACGACCACCTCGACAGGAAGCTTATAGCTAATATTAATATAGGATTATTAGAGCGGATTTATAGCAAAAATCAGAAAAGCATTATTTTCAAACAACTCGGCGAAGCTTGTGATTTTCAAGCTCAGCACGGCGCAAAAATATACAAGCTAACGGAATACGAATTATCGGATGATACCGAAGAAGAAGAAGAGGAGAGTTATTACATAACGAACATATCGGACAAAACCAAGCTGAAAAACGAATTTATTTATATAAAAGAGCTCTTATTACAAAGTCATAACTTCAAAATATATCAAGACTGCCACAAGCTGATACAGAAAGGGGTAAAGGTCTATAGTGTAAAAACTGATGCTTTCACCATAAGCCAAGAAGACGAAAAACAAGCAAGGCAAATACTGAAAGCAGACAAAGAAAGAATAAGAAACTAGAGAATAAACAAAGAAGACGGAGTAATATTACCGACCGTCTTATATAACCAACAGCCTATAGAAGCGAAAGAAATAACAACGTCCGAAATCATAGATTTAAAAATAGAGGATGAATATAATATGTCGGATATCATAGGGAAAATAATACAAGCTAAATAGGTGATGATCAGGGCAAAATACACGGGATCGGACAAATCGTATGTATGCCAACGAATGGGAGAGATAGGGATGAGGGTCTTATTTATATGTCCCACTAACAAATTGGTTCAGAAATTCGGCAGAGAGGCGATCACGATTAATAAGTTTTTCGGCATATCCATAGGCGAAGAGAGGTTAGAACCAATAGATTATAGCGGATATAATGCGGTGATACTTGACGAAATTTATTTTAGGAGTATTAAACAGAATAAGAGAATTTATAGAAAAGAATCCCGAACTAATAATTATAGGAACTAGCGATGGTAAACAACTCAAGCCGGCGAATGAGCTAACCAACACACAGGACCACGAGATTTATATGAATTCGTGCATAAATCAGATATGTAAATATAGCATCTATCTAAAGGAATGCAAGAAATTAAAGACCAAGGAAGATAAAGAGAAATTAAACAATACATATGCCGAAATTTTTATTTACAGTATAAAACCCAAAGAACTAATTGAACGATACTTTAAATATACCAAAGTTATAAACACGAATAAAAATAATAATAGCTTATTTATATGACACCTGTAAGCAAATATCGAAAGAAATAAGAAAAACGGAAAACAGAATAGCAGAATATAAGGTAGGGGAAGTGATCATATACAGAGAGTATCTAAAAACAACGAAGTATAAGTTTAATGTGAAATTTAGGTATATTATTCAAATCATAAATCCCGAAATGGTGGTTTTGTGTAATGAAGTCGACAAGAAATCGCAAGAAGTCCCCACAGATATCATAAGGAAGCACGCCATAGTCGCATATCGTCATACTCGTCATAGTCCCCAAAGAAGCAACATAAACGACATAATAATAATATTTAGTTATAACCATTGGTTAGTCAGCAAAGAATAGTTATAAGCAGCGATCACGAGAAGCACTAATCTAAATAAAGTGTATTTCTATAAGTATAGTTCTGATGTGAAAGAGGATATGTTTAATAAAAATTACGTGTATAACTATATGTAACGAAAGGTGAAGGGATACAAAGATCAGGACCACACAGGAAAAAAGAAAGGTAGATCACAAGCATTTTATAACAGCAGACTGGCTTATGGAAAGGTTAAATGATTATTGTGTAAAATGCGGGATAAAGTTTAATTTAAAAATGATAAAGGGAAACATACAAACGAACTTGACGGCACAACGAAAAAATAATGACATCTGCCACACAATCGAAAATTGCATAGCATACTGTAAGAACTGCAACTGCGCAGCGAGTGATAAGGAAAACTTTTAAAACAAAAGTTTTTAAAAATATATGGTTTATTATATATGTCCGAAGGTTTAGAAACAGCACTAAGAGACCTGACCAACACCATAAAAAACTTAGACACTAAATTAGTAAACACACTCAACAACAAATATAATCCGAATTCTCTTTCAAACAAACCGCCCGAGATTAAAGACAAAACCTATTTAAACAAACGCAAGACATATTCAAGCAAACTAAACAACCGAGAAATTAAAGAACCCAAACCGAGCACCTTAGAATATTATGAAATCGTGAAGGATGAAGACACCTATATAGTGAAGAAGGCTTAGGGGTAAGGGGCTCTTAGGATTTATCTTTACAATAATATTTGTAAAGATACATTATGATAGTCTCTTTTGGATTTTAGGGCTGGGGATCTTAGGGAGGATTTTTAGGAGGATTATATAGGGAAATCGGTCGAGGCGGGGAGGTCAGGAATTAAGGATTTTTACAAGGATTATTGGGAAATGTAGGGTGAGGTACAGGGATAAAACGGTTGAGGTACGAGGGCATGGGCTGGGGAGTTACTGTAGCCTATGTCTAACTGGGGTGAACTTCTGGCCTCCCAGCTGTCAGTCCTACTCCTGATGGCTTTGAGAGAAAGGAGCGTCCTTGTGAAATTGTCCGACTTCTCGAGGCCCCCGCCGATCCGTGTCAGCAAAAAATTAGGGTCCCCGAGCCCCGTAGAGCGCTGAGATAGCTTTCAAGCAAGCCTTCTGCTTAAGACATCGGGGGGTGATCTGAGCACTCGGCACTTCTGCCAGGACCTTCAGGATTTTGCGTTGGCTCAGAAAGGCCTCGCGCGGCTCGGCCATACGAGTTGGAAACCGGGGGTGTGCCATTGCCTATGATCAACACGTGTGACACTTTAGGGTTTAGGGTGAAAGCTTCCGGCTGGAGGCTCCTAAGGCTTCCGCCACATCCTTGTGGAGCTCCCTTGAACTCGCAGCGGAGACTTCGGCACAGGGCGATGTGTTGAGGCATTGCTGCTCTGAGCTTGCGATTTTTCGGGCATGGGGCAGAGGATAGACGTCGGTTGGCTTTACGACTGCTTGAATCTATGCGAGATACGACAGATACGACCTGTGGACGAAGCTCTTTGCTGAGGATGTGAACCTGCAAAAGCCACATCTTTGAGGGGCTCAGTTTTTTGGAGAAGCTTTGGTGGTAATCGCTACAGGTGCTGACTGATTTTTGACGCCCTGAACCTTGGACCCCAACCCCACTACCCTCACTCGCCTCGGCCCGAGGATCAAGCATCTGCAGAGTCTCCCTGCCCAAGGCGCAGGATGCAAGGTGCCAAGCATAGGCATGAGGGTTCAGGGGCAGAGCTTGAGGCACTACATGATGTTTCGACTTTCCCGGCTTCTGGCTTGCGAACCAACTGGAGATTCTCAAGGTCAGCATCTACAAGACGCCAGCGAGCCCAAGGAAGCAGCACTCTGTAAACTACGATGATAGGAGTACTGAATCAGAACCCAAGACTTTCAGGAACAGTTGAGCTCCATAACCGCCCCCCCGTCCACGCAACCCTATATAACACCCGCATGAAATAAACCCTCCACGGAACCCGAATCAAAGGGAACTTGGAGGGCTCCTCGGGGGCTCCCCCGTCTTCAATACGACCAAGAGCCAAGGCCCAATGCTGCCAGGGAGCCTCGTGGTCATCGGAAGCATTGAGAAGGCCGTGAAGCCACGAGTGGGTCGCCAGCGGCGTGTAAGGCCTGGGTCGGGGGTTTAGAGTTTACGTACTTTTTTATTGAACCCCCCCCCCTGCTCCCAGTATGTACCGCCAGAACTGCCAACACGGGCCGGGCTCAGTTCCACCCAGCTTGAGTGCTTTACGGCCTGAGGATTCGGGTCCAGAGTCAAGGCGTTTAGCAACTCTTGTAGCACCCTATACCTCAATTTTGCCCTTATCATAACAGAAGGGACTACCGTTGTAGCAACCCTTGTGGAAACCCTTGCGGAAACCCTTCTGATCCTTCTGGTACCCGTATTTAATTCGAACCCTTGTAGTGGCCCCTATACAAATCCTTATGGTACCATGATTGTAACTCTCCTAGAAACTCTTGTCGTACCCTTCTATTGAAACCCTCATTATGGCACCCTCATCGTAACAGTTGCAATAAGTAAATATCCGCCATAGAAAGCTTTACAGTGCCGTGCAGTGCGCATAATTCGCGCTCTTCTTCATGCTCTTCGAGCCAGATCATTCGGGCCCATAATAAGGGTTTCTTGTAGGGCTACCATCAGGGTTTCTTTAAGGCTTCTCATAAGAGTTACTACAAGATAATCAATCAAGTAGGGGTACCACAAGGGTACTATAAGGGTACTAGCAAGGTAGTATCACGGGTACTATCAGGGGTACCGCAAGGCTAGTTCGCTCAACGTGGAGAGCCAGCATCCCTTTGCTGTGAAGGGTGCTGACCCTCAACATCACCCACTGATTTTTTAGTTGAGACCAATAGAGTCCAGAGCCTTCTCCAGGAGCGCACCAGCCATGACCACCACCCCCGTGGTGCCATCGCCAATCTCGTGATCCTGTCTCTGGCAGGGTGAGAAGACGCTGCGGGACATTTGGAGTTGGTGAGCACAAACTGTCAAGCCAAGTGCACCTTTTCGTCCTCGCGCAGCACACCAGTTTGGCTCTGCGCCCAAGTGGCCCCTTCAACCGATTCGGGAACCTTCGGAACCCCAAGCTGCCACGAGTGCTTCTTGATGTCGGTTGTTTGAAAACATGAGCACCGGCTCGAGGAGGAAACAACCTCCACTCTCCCCGGTTCGCTGCCCGGAGACGCAGAATCAACTGCAGGCAACTATCTACAGGCTTGGGATTGGTTTCAGGCTTCTCCTACCCAAAGAAAAGATGCCGAGAGTAGGAACTCTCGGGCTGAACATTAAATACTTGCGGGTTGGATGATTCACAGCTTCCTGACCGTTCGTACGTAGCACGGAACCTGTGGAGCTAGAGATCAAGCTGCTGAAGGGTGAAACGAGAACGGAACGCCTGAAAAGACTTGGAAAGCTGCAGCCATCCCTCTGTAAGCACATCAAATCAAAGACAGCGTGGGTATGCACCTACAGTGCAACACAAGATGCGCGAAAAGATGTGATAAGCACACCGATGAGGGTTCATGGCGCCTGAACCAGACGTCATCACAAGTAACAATTCAACAGCCTAACTACTGGAAGCGGTCCGAAGCGGACGGAAACACCAGGTCAGCCTGGACTCAACAGTCTTCAGCATGCCACGTGGGCTCAGCATCAGGGAAACACCCCGACTCCTGCGCTCAACATGGGGCAAGTTTGCGACAGGACTGCGCATGGGGTCCCGAACTTCGTAAAGCCAAAGCTGAAGTTCTATCGACCTTCACCCTGCCAGCTAAAGCCTGGACGGCCTAGTCAAGCAGGGCCTCCGTAGCGCTGCCCAGACAGCCGATCTAAGGCAAGCCGTCGAGTCGAATCGTGCTGTGCCTATCCTTATACTGACATTAACGCCAAGGTTTGCAGGAAAGGAGGCTTGGATCGTGGATAACAGAACACAACACGTGCTTGCAGATCCCAGCATCTTTGGCGATGTAATACACTGCCGCATCTTCCTGGTCAGGCTGTTTGCTTGCTTCTTCCAGAAGTCGCCTGCGGCGCTGCACGAGCGCAGCCAAACCGCCCGACTCCTCGGACTCCTCATGCGGCTCTTCAAACGGTTCTGGCACGTATTCCTGGATCTCGCGCTCACACTTTGAGAAAGTGACCTGGCGCGGCTTCTTCTCTGGCACTAATGCTGGTACGGAGTTCCCCTGGCTTGCAGTTGACGGCTTCGCCGTCGAACCAAATCGTCGAGGTGCTGGTGGCCCCGGTCGCGGCCCTGCTGGCTTTCTCGGCAACAGGGTCGCGGAGGGGTCCGACATCCCTGGCTGTGCGAGCTAAGCGTCGGTTAAGAAGCTCCGACGCTTTGAGGCTGCACGGCTGGGGCATGCAGGCTTGGGCTCAAGACTTCGATTCAGGCTCCCTTGCGACTATTAACACGGAGAACTTTCAACCAGCTAGGCAAGACTCGAAACACTCGACTTCACTAGAGGATGCCAGGATCTCAACATCGATGCGATCTCTGCGCGCGGGCGACCCTTATTCCGGCACCCTCTACGAGGCCCAAATCCACTGTCATCGACATCAAGCCGAACTACATACCCATCAACTCCTCAATCAACCGCTGCTAACCTGGATCCTTCCGTGAAGCCTTGATCCCACGAATCCCTGTCTCAAGGCTTCCAGACGGCCGAGCATCCCTCCCTCCTCCTCCCCCCTCCATAAAACAAAACGCAGTGAGAAGGAGAGTTTGGGACGGCCAGCCTGGGACGCCGAGAGCTCGACGAGAAGCTTCGCTATCTGCCCGCGGGGCTTTCATGATCTTACGGGTAACCCTCTTTCGGTGCCGCTTCGGGCTTCTGGGATAGGAGATAGGATGAAGCAATATCATATCATATAAGATAAAACAAGAAATATACTATAATACAGTTTTTATATAGAATATATGATATAGTATAAGATAATACAATATAACAAAATATCACAGGGTTCACATAGGGCCAGGGTCTCGGGCCGAGGCTTCGGCTGAAGGCCTCAATTCGCTCACGATTCGTCCCTTGGAATTCAGCAGCACAGCAGTGACCGTGAAGGCAAAGGGTTTAGGGTTTAGGGAAGTCCGAAAACTCTAGAACATCTTCGGGTTGTGGGCATTCCGCCTGATGGTTCACGTCCATCTTTTCAAGAATGGTGGCGCCGTCGCTTGTGACACTGACATCCTGGACTTCCGTCGGATCAACCGTCAGCTCATGGAAGCTTGGGAGACGTGTTGGTAATTCTCCTAGACTAATTACAAGCAATTGCAAGTAGAGTTACATTCTGTATAACCCAGGTTACGAAGTCCCACGATCCCTGGAGCAGGGCATGTTACCAGTCCTCTTTCACAGGAACAACTAGTGCAGGAAGCTCGTGGCTGGAATGAGGTGCTCTAAGCTTCATACCCGACTGCAGCCTTTTGCTTTGCCCTACAGGGACCTTGACGGTAGACTTCTCCGAACCCAGGTGTTGAATCCAACTATGGCTGCCCTGGGCATTCTCAGCAAGAAGCTACAACAGGCAGGATTTCGTGGCGAATGCTAGAAGGAAAGAAATTTGCCCTTCTGGCCACACCGTGATTGATGTACGTTGGAGCAGATGGCCGTGGGGGTCTCATGCAGCTGTGCAGAACCTCCGTTGGGGTCTGCGGTTTAGGACTTAAGCGCACAACTCTGAAAGACGCTTCGAGTGATATGAGCTGCCAGGGCTCATCTTTGGAAAGGCTTGTACCTCTTGGCACTCGAACTCAAGCTCCCCATCAAAGAATATCTAGGGCTCAAGCTACCCATCAAAGAATATCTAGGGGCCTGAAGAACTAGAATAGGGTTTTGGGTTACATAGTTGTATACATATACAAGGATTTTAAAGGGATTAGTGCCATTCACTCAAACCGCCATCAAAAGCCCCGGAGCTCCGGGACGCTTGCTCTCCGGCGTCGATGGCTCGCTTGGCGCCTTTGTGCTGTCCTGACGGACGTCACTTTCTTTGTGGTCAGTAGCGTTCATGCCTCGCGGTTTAGGGTTGAGGACTCAAGTGTTGCGGTGTCAGCGGGCGTTTAACTCCGCCGGTTCGATCCAAGGCCCGCACCGTGAGAGCTTTGCCAAAAGGTTCTCCGCAATCGTCCTGGGGGCCCCGCACACGACTCAGAGTCTTGCAGGGGCTAAGAAGCTTTGGGGCTTTCTGGGTTTAGGCGGTTTAGTGTTGCTTCAGTCAGGCACCAGCGGTGGCGGTGGCGGTGACGGGTGGGGACGGTGGCGGTGCTGGTTGGGACGGTGGTGGTGGAGGTGGCGGCGGTGGCGGTGATGATGATGACGACACGAAACAACAATACCATCTACTAAAAAAGGATCCCAGCTTAAACAAATAAAGTCTTTTCAGCTCATAATAAGAAGAGTAATGCAATACCAGTCATGAGCACTTCAAGGACTGTCCCTCATCATTATGGTGTACGTCACCGTGACGGCACCGCTGTGCGACGTCGGTCGGCAAACACCTGCTTTTTGGAGCGTCTCAGACCAAAGTGAGTCTCGACTTCAATTCCTCTCCTCTCTCGCCTCCGGCGGTGCCTCCTAACTTGTCGGCTTGCTGGTTTCCAGCTTCCACAGCGTCGATTCCTTGCTGACACATCTTGCCCGGAGAAGCAGCTTAAATCCGAGGATGCAGCCAAGGGTGAGATTATTTCCGCACCTGCTGGTGGCGCGAGGCCAAGGGCCAAGGTCAGCAAACCCTTCGATCGGGCAGGGACTGAGGCCTCTAGGTTTTCCGATGCCGACAGCTGAGGCGAAGGCCCAGCGCTGCTGGAAAGGCCATGTTCTCTGCGTCTGTGCACTGGAAGAAGGGGTCAACAAAAGGAAGGACCTGAACTCGAGCCGCGAGCCGCGCAAGCAGGCGAAGAATCGCCCAGGCAGACTTCAATCGACTTGCAGACATGAGCATGCTCATAACTTGGAACAGCTATGTCATCGCGGTGAGTACGCGCCCCTCGATTTAGAAGCAAACCGAGCTCTCGATTTGTGTTTCGAAACTCACATCATCATGCTAGGTAATCACGCTCTCTCATCGATTCAACAACATGGACATGAAGGACCCCTAATTCAGTAAAGGCGCTGATTTAGAGAATTTGAACCCCTGCAATCGACAGAGAGGGAGCGCAAAAAGAGCGTAGGGGTTGCTTTGACCATTTGGCCTCCTGTGCAATCTTACGGAGGAAGCTAGCCTGAACCCGACACCGCCTCGGGATTCTACGCCTGCATCATACGCACATCAAGCATGAGCCCTAAACTCTTAAACCCTGAAGCCTTGAACCCCATTCCCTTGAAGTTCTATCAGCCTGTATGTCTGAATGCCTGGAAGCCCCAAAACCGTCCAAGCCGATCGAACCTCTATCAAGCCGCGAGCCTTAACATAGGGATTGTAAGCGGAGCTTTGAACATTATCTCCCAACACATCTGGCCCAGTCTCCTGTTTTCGGTTCATCTGCTGGTATATGGAGACACCCAACAAAACGGATATCAGCATACGAGTACTATGATAGTATCTATCTATTGGGACCTCAACAAGGCATGCCCAAACATCCAACCTAAGAGCAAAACCCTCAACTTAGAGCCACAGGCCCACGACCGAATCTACACCCCTACCCTATAATTGCCCTGAGCGCTAAGCCCCCAAACAAGACGCTCAAACTTCGAGTTCACAAGGGGGTCTTACAACCCCAACTAAGGACCTAAACCCTAAATAAACCCCTAAACCCCTAAACCTTAAACCCCTAAACCCCTAAACCCCTAAAGCCTAAACCCGCAACCTGCAACCCTACTCAACCCCTGAACCCCTTAATTCCGCGCTTCAACCCTACACCCTATAGACCCAAACTACTAAAACAACCCTAATACCTGATGAGAGAAAGTCTTTAGACTTTAAAGGTCTTAAGGGCTCCTTTACTAGGGTTAGTTTACGGGCTCCTTTAAGGCTTCTGATAGCCATCCGTAGGGCTTCGGAGGCCTTCGAGGGCACCAGGGCCAAGGGCCTCCCTGGAATGCCTGAAACCCACCGTGGTGGTTGGAAAAGCCGAAGGAGCAAAAGAGGGGCCAACAAGAATCCGGCTCAAGGCTCAGAGTTTAGGCTTTAGGACGAGGGGGTAAGGCGGGTGGGGTTAGGGCTTATGGCAACAGAAACTGTACGTGTATACATAGACTTAGATATACCTTATACATGTATCCGATTGAAGGCTAAGGGTTTGGGGTTTTGCGGCTTCGGGCTGAGGGTTGGCTCACGGTGTTTATGGAGTTATTGAATATCGGAGTTGTGATGAAAAACAGCAGCAAACCGAGCAAAGACTACTCCCAGTTATGAGAATCACGACTTCTGGATCTGTGATTCTCATTTAACACACCCCACAATGATTGACATTCTCCGGCTTTTCCCGTGTAGCTGCTTAGCAGCTGATGCAAGGAATCTGCTGGTATCTAGGCTCCCACAGCTACAATCGGCCCTGAAACCTAAACCCTAACCTGAACCCCACATCTTAGCGCTTTAAGGTGTAGGCTCAGTCTTGCCATTGCTGTTCTGCTGCTGCAGCAGGTTTCACCATAATCGCCATTGGTATCATCGACACAATTGCTGCTTGGCCGTCTGTTACTTACACTACTGCTGCGCAGGGCCGACAGTTTGTCACACGTCCCAAGACACTTTTCCTGTAGAAAGTAGGGGGTTCGTAGGCCTTTTTCGATATGTCGCTGGAACCCAACCCTAAACCCTAAACCCTTTAAACCCTAAACCCTCATATCCTCACAGACTCGAACCCTAGAGGAATCACCAACCCGAAAGTCCTATTAGGACCTGAACTTAACTGTTGAGACAGGGCTTTGTGGTGTGTGTATATATATATACCACCATATTATACTTATAACTTATAATACGGAACCCTAAGAAACAACAGCAACTATTCAGCCTGATAGGTTCTATATTACCCACTAGGCCTCGACTGGCCCCAAACCAGCCTTGGCGGAAAAACATCCTTCCTTCTAACACTGCCTGTTAGGCAAGAAGCGACGGAGATCGCGACTCCGAGGTTGTCCTTGTAAAGAACACTCGAAAACAGTATCTATGCATCCTAAAATCAGGCTCCCATCGCCACAAAAGACAACCCCTGACGAATCCAGCTTGGCTCCGACAGCCTCATGGGAATCACCCTAAACCCTAAACCATCAACCAGGATCTACGAAGGCGGTTTGCGACAGGTTTCAAACTTCTAGCTTCTGAGGGCTGAGAGAATATGAGACCAACTTTAGACGAAATTTGGGGTCTCCGCGCTTTGGACCAAGGGCGTTTTGGTAGGGGTTAGACCCGTAAAATACCCTAAACCCAAGATGCCCGAAGCCCTCAACCTTAAATCGCAAATCCCCAAAATTTGCTCAACCCCAATCCTCCTAAACCTCCTAAACCCTAGACTGACAAGCAGAGTAGGGTTTTGTTGCGGGGACTTTGCCATAATTGCGACGAGAGGAACCCTGAGGAGGAGTGTTTTAAATTACTAGGTATTCAGGCCCCTGAAGCCTGCAACTTAGAAAGTTTGCTCTGACCCAATGCACTGCTGCATCACAAACCTAGATTTAAACCCTATGAAGCCTATGAATCCCTAAACCCCTGTAAGCCTTTTACCCCTCGCCTTTAGGATGAAGGCTTCAAGGAGGGTCCCGAGCCTGGAAAGCCGGATTCGGCTGAGCGACGGTGAACTCTAAGTGGCGAAGGAATGGCTTCGGAGATGCGGAATTTGTGGGCTCAGGGCCTAGGCCTTGTTCAGCTGTGGTCCCGGGAAATTTCTCCATCAGGCGGGACAGAACCAGACTTGGAAAATCCTTGTGCCTGAGAGTCTCTCCATGAGCGGGTGCTATCCAACAGCCAACGAGCATTTGTGATGTGTCGCTGGTTTGAAAAACCTAACTCTAAGGACCCCAATTGAGACAGTATGCTCTGGAATACAACCGAAGCCCAAGCCATCTGAGGACTCTCGGCTTCAACAGCTCGCACCATCAAAAGTCAGAGCGTCAGCAGTTCACGGTCACCACCTGTCGATGATCAAACGTGCGGATTATGAGCTACTGTCAATATTGCTACTCAACTTGAAAGGAGCTCGCTGCCCGATCAGGGTCCGGCATATGATCCTAAACTGAAAGTCCAAAAAGCAAGGCATGACGAACCAGAGATCTGGTAATGCCTCCGCGGCCCTGGCTCTTTCGAGATTCAATTGCAGTGCAGAGTTGCCTGCTTCCTTTTACAAATGGTCCCTTTAAGGGTCCTTATCATCAGGGTTCTTTGGGGATCTAGGAAGGGACCCTACTTTGGGGAACTACGCACGTGCTGAGGAAGCACTGTCGGTCCATGGAGCTGCAGGGTGGGTAGATCCAATGCCTAACCCAACCGAACTTACACCCGCGGCGCGCAGTGAGGTTAGCCCTCCCACGAAAACTCGGAAGTTCAATTTCACTCCAGTGTGAAACGCCCTCCCACCCTCGTTCCTGCCCACCTAAAATACTCTCCCATGAACAGGCCCAACTCAATACGAATGCAGACCGCTAGTTAGCCAATGGATCCTTAATGCGCAGTTTTTATGGGTCATGACAGAAGTATCCCTAGACCCATAAATTTGGAAACCTAACTTCCTGGATTCAAAAATACTGGAAGAGAAGAGAGTGACTGAGCCCCCGTAGGCTGCTTGAGTATCTGCCAGGAAAACCCTTAAATTGTGAACGCTAAGACTATAAACTTGTTATATGTCTGCTTAATGCTCAGACCCTTACATCAGATGACAATGTCGAGGGTGTACCTGCTCCCTTTTGGTGGGATTACACAAAGGTCTCCTAATATGAAAACCTACACGGACAGGTCGTTTCAAAGGTCGGGTTTAGGGTGTCTCGGACCAAGTGTTTTGGCTTTGGGGTAGAGGGCATAAGGTTTAGGGTTTAGGGTTTAAGGGTTTCGGGTTTAAGGGTTTAGGGTTTAGGGCAGCCTCATGAACACCTACAAGAACTTGCAAAGCCATGTTCAATGCCAGAAGGGGTGACTGAAGTGTTTTGTGTTGCTCGTTCTGCGCCTGCTTGTTCTCGGCCAAAGAATCTGCAAAGTCCCCGCTGCCGGTGTGAGCTCCACCCTCGGTTCGGTTCCCAAGTTTAGGGGCCCGAATAATTAGAGGAAGGTTCCTTGGAGGGTTCCTTCCAGGGTTTGGGGACCTACGGTCCTTGATAGTTAGAATAGGGTTTGTGAGGTATCTTATAGTATCGAAGGAACCCAGGAAGATTGGATCTTCTTTCTTCACACTATTCAACTTCAGAAGCAAAGCAACCGAGGCACCAAATCGAAATTTGCCCAGAAGCAGACAAACACGCTATGCGCAAATCCTGGCGTCGCCAAGACAGCAAAGCACAAGCAAAAACCAACGAAACCGTAAATCTTAAGCCACGCAGACGCAAGAAAAAATCAACAAAGGCACAACGAGTAGCACTCTATAAACCCCTTCAAACTACTTTGAGGCACGGTGTGGTATCGACGGATGCCCGAGGCCACATGGAGCTCGTGGAGATCGTGCCTCAGTTCTTCGCATGAGCAGGGTTATCGGGTTTGGAGATTTAGAGTTTAGGGTTTAGGGTTTTGGGGTCTATATGTGCTTTAGGCTTTCGTGGCTCTAGATCATGTATTTGTCAGCTTCATGCAGGCTTCATGTGTAAGGCGCGTAAGGGGTGCTACAGGATCTTTCTAAGGCTTTCTGAGGAGTTTATACTTACAATGGTTTAACAAAGGCTTCATTAGGGTGTTATGCAGGGATATTCGTTCAAGGCTTTTACGGCTTTGGCAGTTTCGAGTTTTAGGAGGCAGGGTTCAAAGTAATGGGGTTGACTTGGGTTTAATCGTAACAGTGAAGGTTGGTATTTGGAGGTGTAGAGAATCTTAGATCTTCGAGGTGCCTGCTTGGAGTCTGTGGATTTCCCACACTTTTGGCCTAGCTGATGCGACCAGATCGAGAAGCACGGAACCTTCTCACATGCAGTCGTAGAACAACTTTTTGGAGGAGCCTTACACCTCAAAAAAGGCTTACCAGGAAGGCCTGGAGCCCTCGCGTCTACCCCTAAACCCAAAACCGTAAATCCATCAAAATAAAACCTTACCCTCACATCCGCGGCCCTCGAGCCAAGCGCCTTCAAGAGCCAAAAGATTGAACGCGAAACCCATGCAGGCTGGAAGTCTTAGGGCTCGCAAGAAATCCTGAAGAGAGACTTTTAGGGCTTTTTTTTAAAGTGCTGTGGGACTGGTTTAGGGCTTGGGGCCTAAACTTGAAAGAGCTTTCGGGTTTTGCATCGAGGGCATTGGCTTCTCGAGCACATGAAAGAGACCTGGGAATTGGAGTATCCGGCTTTAGGGTTTGTTGTTCAGACTTGAGATGGAGAAGGTTGTATTGTGGTTTTGGCGAGTGCGTATAAATTACAGCCCTGTAATTTGGCGAGTGTATACTCTGGGTGCGGCACGTCAAGGTTCAGGAAACCCTAAACCCTAGATCCCTAAATCCTAAATCTTACAGTGAGGAGTACCACCTATATTCATTCTGTGAATTCCGATTGTCTGCCTATTGATTACGTCATTTAAGCAAGGATAACAGCTACAGAATCCCGCGCTTAGACCTGCATTACCCAAGCTCGAGCTTCATACTGCTGCAAGAGGCCTCGATACTTAGAGTAGAGCTGTGGGGGTACATTGTGCTACAACTCTAATCGGGAATATCAGCTTTATAGCATAACTACTCGTTTAGTCCCTTTAACGCCTTTGAAACATATTCGTATATAAGATCCTCTTACGCGCAATAAAAGGATCACCACTAAACTAACTATTTAGGCCCCTGATCAAAGTCCGAGATACTTCATCTGCTCACTCATCTCCAAGATTTTCCGAACATCCTCTTTGTGTGTTGGGATATAGGGTCTAGGGTTTTGGGGTTTAGGTTTCAGGGTTTAGGGATATAGGGTTTAGGGTTTTCGATTTAGGGGTTTAGGGTTTAGGGATATAGGGTTTGGGTTTGACATAAGGGCCTTCGTCAATAGAATATGGTTTGTCGGCATGCTGTATAGTGCATGTATCATTTTGTCCTGACAAAAACACTAAGGAATAACAGAGCAATTATTCAGGCTACTATATTACTAAACCCTAAGGAATAACGGTTTAGGCTTCTAGGGTTTGTGGTTTAGGGTTAAGGGGTCTTGGAGAGCGCAGCCATAACGATGGCGATACACGATGAGACGATGACACACCGCTCTGTGCGATTGCCACTGCTATAGGCTACAGATATCGTCTTCACTTGGTTTTTGTGGAAATTGTATTGACAATTCCCCAGGAATGCAGTGCATGTGCCCGCCCCCCAACACCCTAAACCCTAAACCCTATGGATGGTATGCACCCTTACAACTAGCAAAGGAAGACACATAGAACATGCAGTGAAGCCGCTCCCAACCCTGAACCCTAAACCACGCCCTAAACCCTCAAACCTTTACACGTGTTCTGCAATTTTAGCTCGCTGGTTGGGGTGGGTACGGCATTAAGGTTCGGGAGATTGGGGTCGTCAAACCCAGAAGTCTTGGGTTTGAGCGGTAGGAAGCACATACCTATTGGAACACCACATGCTGTCAAAGTCAACGATGCCAAAACGGTAAGGTGTAACTAACCGGCCATCCCCCCCCCCCAAATTCGAGAGGGCATCCTATTATATCATGGCGAAGCTGCTGCGAATGTTCTGGCAGTCCTGAACCTGCAACCGCAACCCTCCTCAAAACCCCCAAAACGCCCAAATCCCTAATCGAAAAGCTTCGCGCCTGTGCCCGCCCAGAGCCCCTCAAACGGGAGACGCCTTGAACGAGCCTGGGATCCGATGCTTCATGCACGATTTTTGCTTTAAGGGTCTTAGGGTTTAGGGGTTTAGGGTTTAGCGTTTAATGAGCCAAAATTTGGTGTTGTTTCTTAGGATGGTGTCAGGGGTAGTGTTTTTTTTTTTAATCGCGTGTTGATGAGGTTGTTTTGTGTATTATGGCTGTTCACAGGATTCAATCAATTGCCCTAAGAACCAGGCCCAGGTTGTCGTGGTACATTGTAGTATAGTGATATAGGCACTAAGGATACCATTCCTTCACACCTCGACATCCTGTAGGGCTTAAGGACATCGGTGCGCATGGCAGTGTAGGGGCTGAGCACCAACGTGTTTTGGCATTGGCTGTGTCCTCACCATTCAAAATGTCTCGGCCCTAAAACGCCTTTGGTGAGTTTTATACTGCGGTTGCATTCGGGAACCCTGAGGAAAAAGACGATCACCGCTACAAGTCAATCAGAGCCCTATGAACACCGAATATGAAGCCCCTACAGGTAATCAAAGTCTGTAAACCTTCTCTTTCCCTTCTTAGCTCTGGGGGATCCATGTAGAAGCTGAAAGGTTTAGGGGTTTGGGGCGGCTAGCCCCTCTCTGGCCCCGAAAACCCCAAGGCTGAAGCCAAACCCTAAGCCCCAAACTCCACACCGACGAGTAGCCCGTCTGGGCCCTGAGACCGAAGCACCCAAACTCAACACCACAACGCTCATGAAACCCTAAACCCTGAACCACCCCAA
>CAJNDV010000780.1:148076-163247 GCA_905221635.1 Symbiodinium sp. CCMP2456
GTTTAGGGGTTAGGGGTTCAGGGTTTGGGGGTTTAGGGTTTAGGGTTTGGGGGTTTAGGGTTTGGGGCTTTGGGTCCCGATCTGCATTTAAATGAAGCAAGGCTTTCGATGGTTTTGGGGTTTGCGCCTGCCGGCCTGCAGCTTTGGTATGCTTTATTGTTAGGGGAAGCCAACGCAACCACTGCAAGTAGTATCAAGTAGTTGGGGCTGGAGTTTCCCTGATGTGATCCCTGTTCTGGGTAGCTCATCAACTAGACACCGCTCCTTTGCAACAGCTCTTGTTGGCCTCAGCACTGGCAACCACAGTAGATTGTTCTATACACTATACACTGCTGTGCGGTTTGAGCTCCGAGTATTTTGGCGGGCCGGATTCGGGCAGGTTCCCTTCGCGTGTGTCTTTTGATGCTTTTTGGCATGGGGTTTACCCAAGATCTGAGGGAGTTAAGTGTCATTGCACAAGGCTCGGAGAACCTAGGATGAGACCGGCCCACTGCAGCTGCTGTTCAAATCCCCACACCTTGCATGAAAGGAGCCGGTCGTCAAAGACTGTCACCGCTAAGCCCTGAACCCGAAACCCTGGTCCCTTAACCCGACTCTCTGCGAAAGGGGTGCAGCAAGGAGCGCGTGAAGGTCCCGAAGTACTCGTAGACGCGGAGCTGAGCCTGGTCACGTATCTTAACTAATTTAACTGTGTAGGGTTTTCGGCTTGGGTCTACAGGCTTTGTGTCAAAGTTTAAGAGCTTGTATGGCTCAAAACCTAGCATCTTCCTTGCAGTGCTGGTCACAAAGAACGTCACTTGGACCAGGACACTCCGGGCCCCTGCACGTCTCGACTGGCCGAAGAAAAATCAACAAAGGCGAGACAGCCCGGAAAGCCTGGAACCCAATCCACAGTGTGCACAGTCCCTTGTGGTGGTACCTGTTCGATCTGTTGCAAAAAGGACCAGGTCGTCTGTGCCAACAGCACAGCGTCCAATAGAACGATCCCTCGAACGTGGGTACCAATCTTCCGTCCTAAAGCCTTATAAACCCTTGACCCTAAACCCCCTAAACCCTACCCCCTCAGTACTTGTAGCCATCGGCCCATGGCCCTGGTCCGGTTCCGTGCCAGGAGAGGCACCGAAAACTCCCAGGGGTTTAGGCTTTAGGGCTTATAGAGTTTGGGGTTTTGAGTTTTGGCTTTAGAGTTCAGGATTTAGCGTTCAGAGTTTAGGGTGTAGGGTTTAGAGGTTTGGGTTTAGGGTTTAGGGTGTAGAGGTTTGGGTTTAGGGTTTAGGGTTTAGGGTCCCTAAGAACGCTTTGGGCTTAGGATCTGAAGTCTTCAATTTAAGGCTTCGGTTTCAAGCATTGGACCTAGGTGTCTCTTAAATGCGCCAGTTTGAGGCAAGCTGAAACTCCAACACCCGAAGTTTGCATAATTTTGATGGCTTATGCAATGGACGCCTACGACAGAAATCCCAAAACCCTCTTGGACGCTGAAGATTAAACGCTATGCCCAGAGTGAACCCTAAGCTGCCCATGAACATGATGTCAAGTGCGCGAGTGCTTCGGTCAGGTGCATCGCTCTGAAAATTCGCACCCTTAGCAATCCCAAACCATTCAAAGGAACGCCCCCACTTTTGAGAACCTCTGATTAAATCTTACAAACCCATATACATACAACCACAACCCCACAAGACTCTGGACCCCATTTCAAAAACTCTGCATACTGTGTTCCAGAATTGCGTTGTTTGAGTTTGGCATTGCTGCATGGATTGCGGTCGGTTCATGTTCCGGTCAGAAATAGGGACCGCATGGCCGCACACAAACAGCCAGAAGCCTTCAAGAAGAAGCACTAGCCTCGCTGTACGAAGGTACAGTACAGGGCAGTTTCGACTATGTTCTCTCATATCGCATTGCTTCCAGACCCGAACATTGGTTACCTTCTCACTCTCGTTTGGAAGTAGAAGTGCGGACATTCTTATACTCTAAACACTAATAACCTTTAGACCTGTTGTCATGTTGTCTGTACTTATCCTCAGCCTTCAACCCCGAGCCCTAAGCCAAAAGCTCTAAACCCGAATCCCTAAACTCCAACGCAACGTGGAACACCCCAAGAGAAAGAACTACCTGTACTGTCACGGACATGAAGAGGGGACCAGCGATTTCTTGGAGCAAAAAGGCGCAGGCTTTGGGGGGATCTTAGGTTGAGGGCCTTTGCGGAAGGGCGATAGGGCTTCAGGGCTTCATGCTCAGAGCAACAGGGTGCTGGACGTTTAGCTCACAGATCTTTGTAGGAATGAGGGTCTGAAGGGAGTAAAAGATGCCACAGCTTCAGCATCGGGATCCGAATCATTCGAAAGTTGGGTTTTGGTCTACGAAGTCCGACTTCTTCCGACCTTTTGTAGCGCACGTATTCTGCTGGAATGATCTGAGCAATAGGCCTCCTGATTCGCGGCCTTGGGATCAAAGTAGAAGCCGAACAAGATCTGTTGCACCTGTTGGCACTGCACTAATGCCCATGTTAGGGTCTGCATGGGGCTAAGGGTGAGAAGCCTCAGTTCGCGCTTCCTTCTCTGCTGAAGAACTCGTTCAGCCAGTACTTCTCCCCTAAACCCCTTCTGCGAGCCTTCAGGTTCATCATAGACTCCGTTAGTCGTGAGTGACTGAGGCACTAGAGCATGTCTGCAGCGCCAACTGGGGGGAACCCTAAACCCTAAACCCCAAACCCTAAACCCTAAACCCTAAACCCCAGACCCTAAACCCGGAAGACGGGGTCCCCCAAGAAAACTGTCCCAAGAAGGCTAAGACCCTCGGGGCTCAGGGGCCTCCCGGGCTGTAGGGTTTACCTTGAACTACCAAAACCTAGCTTTCTGTAGGGTCCCTATAAATTCGATTTATAATTTGAACCTACAAACACGTAGGTTATGGTAGTTTCAGGTAAGGTTTAGGGAGGATTTCGGAGGAGCCGGCTGGATTTCCAGAGTTTAAGGCTCAGGGATTTTGAAGGTGTTCCGGACGACCCCTAGCCGTGTAAGAGCATTGCGGCACCACCAGCGCGAAGAGAAGCTGACAAATGAAGAGCAAAGCCATCGTCCACCCAAGCCTGGGTATTACATCAGCGGTTCAGGGTTTAGGGGGTTGAGGGTTTAGGGGCGCAGTTTGGGAACACATGAGGATCCTGTCTCTGATCATTGAAGCCTTACTTGAAGCTAGTCTGCGGACCCGGTTCTCCGACAAGTCTCACTGAACACTGAACGATATTCACCTGCAGTTCGGCCTCAGAGCTGGGCTGTCCCTCGAAGTAGCAACATGCAGCTACTCAAGGCCATGGTAATGTAGGAAGCTGAGTAAGACACCCTGGCCCCATAACCCCAATATATTCGGATTCGTGTCAGGAGCCCAAATAAAGACCCAGGGTTTCTTAATCAGGTTCCTAGAATAATTATGGGCAATCTAAAAAAATTAGTGTTCGCAACTAAACCCTCAAAAACTCAACCCCCCGGCAAGACAGGCCACACCGTGACACTGCTGCGGATGGCGGTCGTCATCAAGAAAAGTGCGTCAAACTCCTGGATCCTGCCAAACATCTTCTGTCTTGTAGGGTGTTGTTTAGAAACCCTAAACCCTAAACCCTGAAACCCAGAACCCTTATGGAACCCCTTAGCCTGACAGGAGCCCGTATAGAACACCAGGCACGCCTAGCTCCAAGGAACCCCCTGACTTTTTGTTATTTTCGATAGCCCTGACTTGCGAAAATCTCCCCAGAAAAACCTTGGACGCCAAGCACCAAATCTTGAAGCTCAAACCCCCTCACCTTGAACCGTAAACCTTAGTCATAAACCTTAAAGCCCAAACATTGAACCACCAACCTTGAACCCTCAAAGAGCCAGAACTTGAAACCTTCAACCCCAAACTTTCAAGCTCAAACCCTACAACCGCTTGTTCAAGGGTACTCTGAACCCAAACCCTGAAAAAAATCCTAAAGCCTAAACACTGAAGCCCTAAAGCGTGAAACCCTAAAACCCTAAAGCCCCAAACCCTGGACCCAAAACGCAACTGATGTTGTCCTGCGAACCAGTCGTAGAAGCCGAAGGAGACGAAAGAGACGCGCGAGGCGTAGAATCTGGCTATTGACCTCGAAGCTTTGGGGTTTAAGGATTACAGGGCTTTAGGGTGTTGCGGGTCGCGGATTCAAGGATTTCCTTTTGAAGGCTCGATCAATCTAGGGTTTCTGTTTTCAGGGTTTGCGGGATTGCAGGATTCTTGATCTAATTAATTTGGGGTTTAGGCTTTTTTGTCTCGAGGTCTTCCGGACTTGGGGTTTCAGATGTGGGGCTTGTTTCCTCAGGAAGGCCCACGCCTGAACCTTCAAGCCATGGTCTCTGCAGGTGTAGAGTTCAGGGCTTTCACTTTGTAGCATTGTCGTGTTTCCGGTTTAGGGAGAGGTCCTAGGCTTTATTTATGTTTGTAATGGCTTCGGATTTCACCTTTTGAGATGAAGAGCTTCCAGGACGGATTCCGTTTTCAACGGTCCCTGTGGGGATGGTGCTGCTTGGAAGAATACCAGATGATTAGGAAACTCCATCACAAATCGTAAGGGCTTAGGGTTCAGGTTTTAGGGTTTAGGGCAAACCTTAGAGACCCTACTAGCCCGAAAGCATGTCATGCCAAAACTCTAACTCTGAACCCACTCGAAGCCCTCAAACCCTACAAATCGCATAAAACCCTGTATAGAACGACTCCAGTACATAAGACAAAAAAACCTGTAAACACCCTGCACAACTCAAAAACAAACGACCTCCTTAAACCTTAAACCCCACACAATCCCGAACATCCGGACTGCGAACCCCACAAATCCCCACATTCTAAACCCTATACACCCTGAGCCCTATGGACTCTAAACCCTAAGCCCTATAAACCCTAAACCTAAATCCTATAAACGCTAAACCATATGAACTCTAAACCCTAAACCCTATAGCCGAAACCGGAAAACCCCAAAACCCTAAATCCCGCGGAAAATCCGTCTCCTCCCAACTCCCGACCGCCAATAGGTTGCAAGAGAGTCGCAGGCAGATTCGTCACCAGCCTGGACGGTTAATGTAGGCCTTAATAATAAGAATAGGGTTTTGTGGCCCATTATACTATAACTATAACTATAATACGGAACCCGCAAAATAATATAGGTAATTATCTAGGCCCCTACATTGATTCGAGGTTTGCGGGTGTTGACCTTCGTCCGGGTGTTGACCTTCGGGCTTAGAGGAGGTGCAGACGTTTAGGGTAGAGCTTCAGAGGCTTAGGGCTTAGGGGTTCAGAGGTTCAGATTGCTCAGGGGTGTGTTTGAAGATAAGGGGAGCTCTGAGGTCTGTTTAGCTTTGACCAAGAAGACTACAGGCGGCAACGGGCCCAGACCGTAGCTGCATTATAGACTGTATAATAATTACTTCTATATGGTACAAGTCAATTTACATTGGTGATAACCCAAAGCTAGATCGGCTCCTGGACCCGGGACTTCCAAAACGACTGCCCGGGAATGCGTCAATGGTTTATGACGTGGGGTGCGCCAACATGTGGGTGCTGGCTTACGATGAAGGCCGGAAGCAACAACTGGCCGTAACAATAAACCCTAGCCCAAACTCTGTGAAACTGACTCGACTCAGAACCCCCTCGAAAGCGCTACGTAATACAACTGCCGAGATCGCAAAACCCAACCCGAAACCCTAAACCCTAAACAGGGCGTTACAAGGGTTCTATAAGATTAGGGGGGCCATAGGGTTCTACAATCGGGCTTCTGTAACCATTGACCACAATTGCCTGTGAACCCCAACACAAATCCGGCTGAAGTTGCAAATCAGAGTGTTTGTGCGGGCTTGACAAACGAAGAGTACCCAGGAATTGTCCCTGCGACCGGCAAGGTCTGCTTTGGTCCTACACCGTGAAACCTATCAAAACCAAAGGTCCTACAATTCCTAAACCGTCCAGAAGCCGTAGTGCATTGATCTGCAAACTGGGCAGTTGTTTGATCAGCAAACTTTTATAAGATGCAGCAGCCGCTATCTCGAAGCAGGGGCATGTACTTCATGTGCAAACTTAGGCTCTAGGGCTTTGCGGGTTTAGGATTCGCAGTTTCGGGACTAAGCTTGAAGCCTTTGATCAGCACACTTCCCCGAGCAAAAGAGGGCAATGAGAAGCAAGGGGGCCAACTGCTTTCTCTCAGCAACCCCCCCTCAAAGAGCCTTCAAAACCCCGCAGTTCAGGACTACACCTTAGCGGGATCCTTGACGGGCGCGCTTTGCTGTGGGTGCACGCTGCTTTGTCTTCAAGTCTCTGCAACAGCTTGAAGAAGAAGCAGTTCAACCGTGCCACTTCGCATGCATCGGGGATGTCTTGACACCCTAAACTTCAAACCCTATAAACCATAAGCATCTTTACGAACCCTAAACCCTCAACCCGAAGTCCGAAACCTGGCCAAACGGCCCCCGAAGCTCCCTGTAGCCCACGAACAGGCCTGGAGAAAAGTCCCTTGGGTTCAAAGGCTTACCTGAACCTGCCAGCTAATCTAAACCCAGAGTTACAGAAAAGAAAGAGCAAGCCCTAAACCCTGAAAGCTGCGACTCCTTAGGGCCCGAAACTCTATCAGAAACATTCACAACCTCTTTGAACTTCTAGGGAATCTAGACCAAAGCCCTATGCACCAAGGCCCGAAAGTCCTATGGTGCCCTACAAAGCCCAAGCATCGAACTGAGTTACAAGGACAGTGCTCTTCCGTGGACTTTCGCTTAGCACAAAACAGTGGATCCCAAACCCCAGACTCCCAACATGGATTACAGCTTGCAGCTGGGTGTCTTCTCCAGCAGCCAAACACTAATCACCACGCCATCCAACCAGTTCCATGCTTCCTTTCCAGGACTGTCTGGGCTTAGAGACGGAAGCTTGGGGCTCAGAGGATGGGATCTAGGGCATACTGTAGGGGCTTTAATAATTAGAATAGGGTTTCGGGGTATACTATAATAATAACAAGGAACCCCCAAAACCCCTTTTATTATAGGGGTTGGGGCTGAAGTTAAAGCTGAGGGCTCGGAGCTCGGGATAAGTGAGGCTTTAGGATCTCTGAGGCTTAGGACTGGCTGGTTTTCCGGCTCTGTCTTCGATTCTCGTGTCTTGTCGGCTTCAAGCTTGGGAGCACCTCGGCTTTCGCTCGGTTTAAGGTTTCGGGTTTAAGCCCATGGGTTAGGAAAGCAACCCTGCAAAACGAATCCGGGCACTGCATCTAGTTACATAGGGGCTCCTTCCTCAAGCAGCCGTCCCCCGACTAACACCGGGAACAATACTGTCGCCGACTCATGAGTTAAGGTTTAGGATTTAGGGCTCGGGGCTGAGGGTCTAGCAGGGTATCATTTAGGGTTTAGGGTTAGGTTTTAGGGTTTCGCAGGGTCTCATTTCGGGCTTAGGGTTTGGGGCTTAGCGTTTAGCAGGGTATCATTTAGACGATCTCGGTGATGTATGTCATGACCATCATGTGAGCAGTACCCATGACATGCCAAAAATCCTTTTCAAGATATCGAGCGGAACTGGGCTGAAATCAGAACTCCGGGATGATGGTTCCAGGGCGCAAGACTTCGGTTTAGGGCTTAGTATGTTCGGAGCTTGCCGCTTAGATTTTTTACTGTAGCGTCCTAGTACAGGTTATTAAGCCTCTAGTAAGGCCGTTGAGGCCCTAAGCCCTGAACCCTGGAAGCTAAACCCTAAGCCGCTCGTGACGTGCCTTGAAGAAGGAGGACCCCTCTGCAAACAAACGCAAGGCCACCTGTCCCAGAACAGCGACGTTCCAGGGTTCAGGGTCGAGAATGAAGCTTCAGGGTTTAGGGTTTAGGTTAGGGCTTAAGTGTTTAAGGTTTAGGGATTAGGGGGTTTAGGGTGGCTTAGGATTTAAGGCTTAGGGTTGTTAGGGATGAGGTTTTAGGGTTTCGGGTTGAGGTTTGGGCGTTGAAGCTGCGTGCCTGAATGAAGCAATGCTCTCGAGTATCACAGATTGGGCGCATTAGTCAGCAAATTTTTGGGTAGGCCCGAACATACACAATAAACTGACGGACAGTACATCCTCCATGAGAGTGATCATCAGATATCATCGCTGAATTCCTGGAAGTACATGGATTCCTTTGTTCGGGGGCTTGCTTTCTCTTCCACATACATCTCATGCGGCTTTGCTGTCCAGAGCAACAGAACCCACGGATAATACCGTTCCTGCTGCAGCTATTGCCGCTAATAGTCCTGGCCCTACAAAACCCAGAATTTCAGAAACACTGGAGTGGCCAAAACCGAAATTCTCATGCAGCGCTCCTAAACCCTGAACCCAAAAACCCTAAACCCTGAACCCGCTCTTTGGCGCTGGGTCATTCGAAGGGAGCTCTTTTCAAAATCTTGCTCAGGATGAGAGCAGCTGAAGTGCAGGCTTTTCGGGTTTCAGGTTCAGTGCTTCAGGCTTCAGGCTGAACCGACTTTTGGATCTGCCGATCTGCCATGAGAATGTCCTTTTGGCCTCCCCTTCTCGTAGGAGCGCCCCGAGAACCATGGCACACAAACCATGCCTCACCATAATCCTCAGACCCTACACCCCGACTACTCCTTTGGAGTTCTTGATGCGGAAAACAAAAAACTCTTCCCAGGAACACAAAAAGTTCACCGCCTCCAAGGTGAAGACGATGCCGAAAGCCAGCTCCTTGAAGCGAAGCTCTTGCGCTTGCACACTTTAGGGCCTTTGGTGGTACACCCAAAAAACCCTAAATCGTGGAGAAATACACTAATTACACCTCAAACCTCGAAAAGTAAGCGCCTTAATACTTTTAATCGGGTGTTGGGGGGGTACCTTATACTATATAGTTGTAATCAAACAATATCGCTAAATATTCAGCCTTGATGTGTAGGTTTGGCGGCGGGCATTTGGGATTATGATGACCTTGCAGCGACAGAGAGAAAAGCCACAGTAGTGATAATATCCTCAATGCAAAATGTCACAGCTCATTAGTTAACTAGTCGTACTCATCCCACTAGCACAGGGCCATGAACACTGCCATGCAAACCGCAATATATGCAATGTACAAAGGAACAGCACTCTGCATGATGTAAGGCCGAAGCAGCCGAGGAGCCAAGACTGTGAAGATGTCTTGAACTCCAAGCCACGTAGCTCGGCCGTTGGTGGTCAGATTCAGATCCTGTGGAGCTGTTGGCGCTTGAGGGCTTTAAGTGCGAGGAGGGTCTAGTTTGAAGATGCAGCTGGGCTTTTAGGAGCTTAGATGCTGTTCTTGTTTGAACATCTTCCGTGTTGTTCATACCGTGGGACTGTAGGTCTTAGAGTCTCGGGGCTCTTGGCTGGAGGTTTAGATGGAGAGTTTAAAGGGCTGGACTGTTGGGCTCGGACACGATGGGTTTAGGGTTTAGGGTATACCCGCAGCCCGAAAAGATGAACTGAATGCGACGAGTATCGAGCCTACACTGTACATGCTTCAAACGACCAAGGCTTCTGGGGAACTAGATGCCGCTGGACAATCACAACAATACAGGAGCTTTAATGATTAGAGCAAGGTTTTGGGATACCTACAGCACGATAATTACTGTAAGAACCCCTGAGCAATGGTATCGACTACTCCGGCCCTTGTTTTTCACCACTTCCGGAAGGTCTACTTGACACTGTACCGCAGGGTAAGCCACATTGAAGTGCAAAAACCCAAAAACATAAACGGCAGCCTGGGGAAATCCTACCAACCCCCAACCCTGAAAGGTCCTACGTGTCACCAAAGCCTTCGTCGTTGCCTCACGAGTGTGCTGAAACCTTGAGCCCGAAACCCTACACCGCCTTCCGAAACCTTGAGCCCGAAACCCTAAACCGGATTCTGAAACATTGCCCCCGAAACCTCAAACCGGGTACTGGAGCACCCCTAAGCAGCGATCTCTTTATCTGCGTAATCATTCAGCAGTTAGGATTTAGGTTTAGTTTCCAAGGTTTTGAGTTTGGGGGTTAGGGCTTTGAGGAACGAACCCAGCCCCTTTGAACGGCACAAACTTGGAAAGGGCTCCTAGTCACTGAGTTCCCTGGCCAAAAACTTAGGGCTTGGGGTTTAAGGTTTCGATTTAGGGTTCAGCTTGTAAAATTCGAAAGGTCAAAGGATACTAGTCTTAGTCGGCTACGAAGACACTCCACACCACATTCGTCAAGAGGCGTCGGCGAGCTCAAATCCTCGATATTGCGCCTTTTGCAAGTTTCCCTTTTGCTTGTCTTTTGGAGCATGTTGTGTTGGTGTGCCTGTTAAGATTTTTTGTTCTCGTTTTGGGACATTTGCTGAGGGTTTGGGGTTTGGGGATTGCGGCTGAGGCCGGGATGGCGGCGTCGAGGGTATTCGGTTTGGAGCATTAGAGTTCTTCTTAGGGTAACTATACTTATCATTACTCATAACCCCAATCAATGTACTTAGAACCTTGCTTACTAGGTCCTATGATCCTCCAAGTAGTCTAGGCTTTTGGAGTGAGGACCTAGACGGTATGTAGGACTTCGGCCTGAACTTATTCTGGGTTTTCGGGTGTCGGAGATGCAGAAACAAGTTCCCCAAACCCAAAACCCTAAACCGTCTTGTGGAGAGGTGTAGGGTTCAGGTTTATTAAGGCTCTGCTGATGTTCTCCAGTCATGAGATAGTGTCAGAGGTGTCTGCTTCACTGAGGTCTGAGGTTTAGGGTTTAGGACTTAGGACTTAGGGTTTAGGGTTGTCGTCTGTGTCTGAGAAACATTCGGGGTTGTCTAACCACTACCGTACTCAGCCCCCGGAACGGGTGCTCCATACAAGGATGACAGGGCTGATGCTGTTTTGAACAACAATGATCCACATTAGCTAGGTTCAAAGTGTGGCGGATGTAGTTTGTAATACAGAGTGCAGATTTTGATTTTGGCTTTCTTGGGGGTTGGAGGGTGAAGGGATGGTTCTAATGTTGGGTCCGCTTCCTCTGAGTTTGAATAGACCCGCTAAGCTGAATCCTACACTTGGACACATTCACACCCTGAACCCCTAAACCCCCAACGGTGGAAGGGCGTACTGGAGCAGCATTTGGGGTATACTGGTTGCACCAATGTCTGCAACAGGCAACGAACCCCAAGACTTGCTGATTGTCTTCAAGATTTGTATGTTTGCCGTAGGCTAATATGCATAAATATATATATATATATATATGTATACACACACACACACATTTGTAACAGCAAGACCGGTGACCTTAGTTCATTAGACCCTGACGCCTCCACAGCGAAGACCAAGGCATTGCCTTTTCAGGTCTAAGCTCAGGGTTTAGGGGTCTGGGATGCAGACGTTTCGATTCTGGGGGTTAAGGGTTTAGGGGCTTTTAGGGCTTGGAGTTACAAGTTTGGGATACAGGGTTTAAGGTGCAGGCTCGGGGCTTAGGCTTCTGTGAGCGTAGGGCAGGGTTTATGGGCCCGGGGTGCTTTGAATTTAGGGTTACTTATTCTATAGGTTGTAGTGTAGTGTCGGTGCCGTCTGTTTCGTCACAACCAAGAGCCACTTTGGAGAAGGGAGGCTACACAGACCCTGAAACCCTCAACACATCCCTACAGCCCTAAACCTTAAGTTGTGGAAGATATTATGGGATCAGGCAGCCAGTATAGAAAAGGCGAGTCTAAAATAGACTGATGCTTGTGCATCCACTAAACCCCCAAACCTGTTGGGTTCAACTGAGCTGCTTCTCTTCTTAAAAACGAAAGCGTTCATCGCGTACAGAGCTGAGCCAGTTGGAGCTTATGCCCCCAAGAGCTTACGGTGTAGGCCTCAGAGCTGAGAGGTTTGGTATTGGACACTACGACCACCATCGAGACTTTCCCATGCTCGGTTGAACTAATATTTCATAATAACAGGTCTTGGGGTCACGTCACAAATTGTCAACCCCAAACCTTATACCCTAAGCCCTCTTGACCGTGGGACAATCTTAACTTCAAATCGGAGAGACAATTCCTCAACCTGGGCCACGGGGGACAAGTTGAAATACAAGACTTCCGTCTGGTTGTGTGGTTCGGGCTCCACATTTACATAAGATTGATTTCCCGTGATTTTGCATGTCTGGTCTGGACTTGAGCTCAGGGTTCACGGGTGTAAGGTTTAGGGTTTAGGGTAGCATTCGAACCACAGCGCGTGTTGCACTTCGAGCCTCCCATTTTAACTCCCAAGACCCACTCCCTAAACCCGCAAAGAATCCTACACCCTTAACCAAACCCAAGGGGCAAAGAATCAGGATGCTCATCGTGCAGTCGACGACCGGCTTCCTGTCGAGAGGTGGGGATGCTTGGGGCTCAGACAGTCCCTGAACACTAAACCCAAGTCTACAAGTCTGAACCCTGAGCCCTAGAGTCTAAGCCCTAACTAACCGTAAACCCTAGCTATGCTTGGATGGAACAGGATTCGGGTCGTCAAGTCGACTTCTGGCCGTTTTGGTCCTGCGGCACCCTCAGTTACAGGTTCTGCAGGTTCCTTGGGCTCTTCAAAGGTTTCAGTCGAAACCCGGCCTATGATATATTCACGTGAAGGTTACGATTGAAACCATGAACGCGGTGAAGTGAGTTGTGAAGACATCGGAGAACGCACTTGATCACGAGTTCCAGAAAGGCCTTCGCCCAAACCCTCAGACGTCTGAGTTTAGTATGGGGCAACTTGAAGAGGGTTTTGGGGTATATTTCCGTACATACATTAATATAGGAAGGAACCTTCAGGAAAAGTGTCAGTAGTAATTCAGGCCCCTAATATATTGGGGTCTTATTCCACAGCCTAGCGCTGACAGCCCAGGTTTGGTCTAAACTCATCTGGCTTTTCCGTTGACATGCTTTGGCCTTCTAGGGTATCTTTCTATAGCCCCGTAAAATCTCTCCGTACGCTACGAGTAGGGGCCAGACGCCGACCTTCACGTCCAATGCCCTAAACCCTTCAACCTGTGTTGGGGCTTGTTGACATGAAGGGCTCAGAGTTTAGGCCTGGCAGAGTCTATTTAGGATTCCGACTTTCGGAAACTCTGACGCATCGAAACACACCACCCTCAACCCGTAAACCCCGAACCTTAAGCCCCTAACGCGCCACAACGCTCAACCCCTAGAGGCCCTAGAGCCCTAAACCCAGTCTTGATACAGCGCCGCAGCCAGTGGCGACAGTTGCCATCCCACCTCCATCAAGGCTGAGCTCGGGCTGTTTTTGGGAGTGGGATTTTGGGTTTATAGAGTTTTCGGTTGTAGGGTTTTGTGGGGCTTTAAAAGCCTTTAGGGTATAGACTTGGGGTGAGGGTTGAGGAGTTCAGGGTGTAAAACTCTATAGGCACAGGTACAACGGGCTAGAAACCTTACAGCATCAGGGCTGAGGGTTTAGTTTCTCCGAGATTCGGATGTGAGCCAAGGGTTCTACCCCGATCTAGGCCATAAAGCCTAAAACCCTAAGTCTCAAACGTTAAAGCCAAAAAGCCCTAAACCCTAAAGACCTGAAGCTTACACGAGCTAAACCCTAAAGAACCCCAAAACATCCTAAAACCCTAGTTAAGCCCTAAACCCAAACCCCGTCGGGCAACCCCGTACTTGGGACTCCCATGAAGCCTGGAAGTTCCATGGTGTCGGCGTTCGGTTGCTTTGACTTAAGTAGTCTGCTTTGTATCTCCCGCAACGCCCATAGTTGGGTTGGATATAGGTCTTCGGGTACTTAAGAAAAGGGTCATGCTTGGGTTCCGCCACAGCACCCTTCCTGGCCCTAGTTGATGCAGTGAATCCCTGAAAGTTGGAAACCGTGCGTTTAGGAAAACTAATCAGTGATCGCACAGTTGCTTTGGCCAAAGCTGATTTAGCAACTTTTGTGTCCACCCCTGGTCCGGCGTAGGTTTGACCCATGGGCAACAGGAACATCGCCATTCTCTGTTAAAAGCCGCAGCAGAAAAGCCGTGCCACCAAAGTTAAAAGGGAGTTCAACAAGACCAATCGCTTCTTGCATTCTCTAAGAAACCTTGCCGCCGTAAAGGTATCAGGCGAGATCGAGCGAATTCCAATGTTCATCAACCATACATGTCGCACCTATTTCACAACAACTCACTTAGCACATATCGCATGTGAAGAAATGAAATATTCAAATCCATCCGCTCAGATACCAAACACTCGCTCCAGGACCCTGTGTTTTCAGCAATGGCGGTAGAACGAAGCATCCGAAAGGGTATAGGAAAGGCGGCTGTACATGAGAATATCGTCATTGGGGCATTTACCACTATAGCAGTTGAGGCTTGTGGCAGCCAACAACCCTGAACTCTAAACCCAGCAACACTTCAAGCCCCACATTGACATCCCCAAAGAACCCCAAAGGCGGTTCGTCAGAATGTTAACCGGAGTTCATTCCGGCGCCCATACCCTAAACCCTAGACCCTATAGACCATAAACTCATAAACCCTAAACCCGAGATCCTATAGACCCTAAACTCCTAAACCCTAAACTCAAGGAGCCCACATTAGCGCCGAAGTGGATCTCTTGACCGTGTTGCGCTTGCTCAAACCTGGGCGTGTCTTGGAGGATCAAGTCTTTTTTCGGTGGGTTTAGGGTTTCGGGTTTAGGAGTTTAGGGTCTATAGTTTAGGGTCTATAGTTTAGGGTTTGGGGTCAAACCCAAGAGGTTTAGGGTTTAGGGTTTCGGGTTTAGGAGTTTCTAGAGGGTCTACTAGGATACCTTAAACATCCAGGAGATACTATGCTAGGGCTTAGGACGTTCTTGAGCTTGCATTGTTTAGAAGACAGTAGTGGGGAAACCGATGGTTTAGGGGTGGTCGGGTTTAGGGCTGTACCAAAAATGCGAGTATATAATTACTTACTTTCATAGAAAGTTGAGCATTCATACACAATTAGCCAGCATGATTAGACACACAAAAAATTAGCATTACTAATGCTACTATCTATTGTCAAGAATGGCCAAGAAGCCCCTCTTCTTCCCCACATTCCAAGGCTTTGCGATCGAGGCGTTCTTGCTGAACTCCTTGGGCTTTGTCAGTTTTTTCTTGAGGCCTCGGGCGTAAAGGCGGGGTTTAGCCCTCGAACCCGACGCTGCGCCGCACTCCGACCCCATCCAGTTGCCAGAGCATCTCTTGCCGGCGCATCCACGGCTGTTAACGTCCACACAGACTCCGTCC
>CAJNDV010000780.1:166268-197116 GCA_905221635.1 Symbiodinium sp. CCMP2456
ATATATACACATACATATATACATGCACACATATGCGAACCCCCGTGAATTGACCTGCAGAAGCTTCTCTCAGGACTCGAAGATTCGTTTTCGGTTTGGAACAGCGTGTCAAGCTGCACACGGAATAAAGGAACGAAGGTCAGACGTCCTAATGTGTGTATTTAGTTGTTGTTCCTACTGCATCGTGCTAGTATCGCTTATTTGCTGGGTGTTCCCGTAAGAACGTATGCGGATACCGTCGTATCCATCATGTGCCAATAATGCGCCAGCAGCAACAATAACGACAAAGAGGCAAGACAGGACACATCCTTCGGCCATGATCATGCATGTGGTCTTCTGTTGTGTCAGCATATACTTCGAAAGCAACCAAGACAAATGCATGCTGTTGGTGAAAACAAGAGTCAATGAAGCCCATGGTCTACAAATATAGAAGCCACACGGTTCTATACAGGCGGACATCAGCAGATTTGCATGTAAAACCGTATAATGACATGGCTATGTAACTTATGTATGTTTTAATTGTAGAACAAGCTGTGTAACAAGGCCTATATATGTATCTTTGTATCTGCCTGTCTGCCTTTGGCGAATACCTAGACTGATGCACATGCTTGCACATGCGGAAATCTTGATAACATGTAGTGGAAGTCGTCGTGAAAACACACACACACACACATACACTATGATTTTTTTGTAGCATCAGCACTGCGGCAGGGGCATTCGTAAAATGTAGTGCTGCCTGTAGCGGTATATTGATATAGATATGCTAACTCCATGCAGTTTCGTGAACTTTAGAACCGATGTCTACATATATTTTTATATGTAAACCTCAGTCTATATACCTGTATGTCTATCGTGGGGAATATCGGCACACATGTACATATGCAGAAGCACCTGCAAGAACCATCAAGATACATATGGACACATCTACGAGTAAATATGTACGTGACTAAAGCCATATGTACATCCATGCTGCATATTTACCCAGGGCGTTTTTCCTGGCCCGTGCGGCAATTTTGATAACATACGGGTAACCTTGTTTGTAGTTTATTTTTCTATATGGCTAACACTAGTGGAATCCATCGGTGTATACGCACATGAATATCTCAGCATGTATAGACAAACCATATTCAATGTCTGAATATGTGTACATATATATATATAATGTAGGAGCCTTAATAATTAGAATAGGGTTTTGGGATATATGATCCTATAAACATAATAGGGAACCCCCCAAAAAATAGTATTGGTAATTATTTCGGCCCCTATAGTATATACACACACATATCTCTGTATGTATGTCTCTATAAGCCTGCCTAACTATCTTGGGGAATATCGGCAATGATGCAAACATGTACATATGTGGAAGGTACCTGCAATAACAATCAAGATACATATGGACACATCTAAGAGTGAATGGGTACATGTATGACTCTAGCCAGATTTACATGAATGCTGCATATGTGCTATGAGCATAAGCGTACATGTATACATAAATGCATAGCGTAAGTATACATGTATGCATCTATAAATACATATACTTAGACAGGAACAGCCGGAAAGTATCAACACCTTGATTAGTATGAAACTCGCTTAGCAGCCTACGGACATTGCAGCGGGAGCAAGTTAAACACAAGTGGCAACTGTGGCGTGAATCGCACGAGACAGGTAGACCACTTGCACATTCCCCGTGTGCGAGCAATGCCTGGCAAAAACCAGGCAAAAGCAAGCGACGAGCAGATACCCAAAACCCAAAACCATAAACAAACAATACACCTAAAAGAAGCAACGGTTAAACCAAAAAAACAAACTACAACAAGCACAACAAACCATAGATGTTCAACCCCATGCTAGACATAGGCTTGCATGTATTGTTTTTCTGGTTTTTGGTTCTGCAGGCTTTTATGGTTGTAGTTAGTCTGGTTTTGTTTTATTTTGCTTTGTTCAATGCATGTTTGGTTGTTGTTGGTTTGTGCTGGGTTTTCTGTTCCTTGTAGGGCTGAACTGTTTCTTTGGAGGAGTGGTGTGGAAGGGTGTCAATACCTTTGTGCGGAGGTGTTCGACCACTCGTTGATGCACATGGTTATGTTGCTGTTAAGTGGATGTGCTTCCTCTTCCGCTCCCTCTTTCGAAGCAAATAATATTTTCACATACGATTAAGAAGGGAATGCAGGTCAATAGGAGGGGTTACCATGTCCGTACATATGTATATCTGTAATTATGTATGTATGTTTGTATATATATATATATACACATATGCTGTACACAGACTCACGACTATGCACATACATATACTTTGTCTAGATCTGCGTCTATAGCTACAGATATGGTTTTATGTAAATATACATACGTGTGCGTATACATATAGTTATCTTTATACATATATATGTATATGTATAGATATATAATATACATACACAAACATATGTGTTTATGTGTATATACGAGTGCGACTTTACTAAACCGTTGTGCATATGTATGTTTGGTGAAATAAATAAGTATATATATATATATATACACAAATGATTAATTCTTTGACCTCCAATATTCCTGACTTACTCAATGCCCTGGTGCTCCAAGTAACACCCTAACGCCACAACGAAGCTTCCGCACCTCGGTCACGTGGTACTCATAGACCTGGTGCAACCTTGAATCACGCAACGAATTTTCCAACAAGAAATTCACAGAAAAACAGAAGTCTCACCACCGACCTTCATCCCACCTTCGATGCGTTTGTTTTTTCGTCTTCATCCTCAGCACGGCTAAAGGAGGAAAAACTAGGCAACAAACCTGGGTGTGCTGCTGCATGACCGTTTATCCGGAAGATAGAGCTCGAGCCCTACACCCTACACTCTTCTGAAGAGCGTTAGCCCTAGACCCTAACCTCATCTGAAGACTCCAATCTGATCAGCTGAAACCCCAAACCTTAAACTTGGGTTTAGGGTTTAGGGACTCTTCTGAAAAGGGCCCAAGAAACAGCTTTTCCAGGGCGTCTTCAGGAGGCAGATCACGCGAATCGTCTGTGGAGTGCCCTCCCAGCACAGGCATCAACGAGACCATCTTCTTGCCCGCTGGATGTACCAGAAACCAGCGTACAAAAGGGCTTGGGGGGCATCATTCGATGAGTAGAATAGGGACTCACCATCCTCTGTTACAACGGTAAAGGTCTGAACAATCGGTACCGCTATCCCCTAGCAATCCTAACTAACATACCCCATTCAGCAACCATCTTGCAAATTCCCATATGACACTGAGACCCAAGAAAACCCAAGCGCTGCGTGCAGGAAGGGAAGACGCCTTCAGGATCTTTGTATTGAGCCAGCTGAGATCGGTAGCTTTGGAGATCGGCTAAGAGGAGCGCGGTCTCGGGCTGGGGGCTGATAAAATTTAGGGGCTGTAGGAAGATGACTCCCACTACTACGAATGCTGATATTCATAAATATACCCATACTAACTGTTAACTACTGTTGCCGTTCGTTTTTAGCGAGATGACTATGTAAACTCTTATCTTTTGCCAGCCCTTTGAAAGGGTGCACATGGGCATAAAGGTCAAGTTTAAGGGTTAGGCAAGGCAGGGTAAAGCCAGCCCGAGTCAAGGATGGTTTAACGTTTAGGGTTTACTATCTGTATCGTTCCAAAGATCACACCACACACTCGTGCTTTAGATCCTTTGGGACACTCTGCCCGACCATCTCAGACCAAAATGCTGAAGTAGCTAGGGCAGCTTTACGAAAGACTTGGTATCGCAATTGCTTAGGGGCCCAATCAGGCTTCGACACTGAAAGTCGTAGACTTGGCCTTCGGAGATACATCATTGCAAGTTTTGTGGGGACTATACGGGGACATTACGACTACATGGCTTTTCAGGCCCCTACATGAGACGACTCGAAACCTGACATGTAACAAAGGCTGTATCTGGGTTAGGTGTTTTCAACGCCGACTATCCAGTCTGCCTGGTGCCGACGGAAATCGACGGCACAAACACGCAACAGGAACTTTCGCAGACCGTTTTTTCCCGTCAGATTTTGTTGCGGGGGTCCGGTAGCCCGCACCGCCAATATATCTGCCGCACGACCTGTGCACCAGCTGGGACTGAAGAACCCGGTTTCGGGCCTGAGGCTTGGGTGTCAGCATGAGGCTTCGGGGTTCACTTTAAGCCTCAAAGCCCGAATGAATTAAAAGCCTAGACTTGCCTGCTGCCCCCGTTTGGGGGCCTCCTTCTACTGAGGTGACTGGGGGGGGCAGGGGGCTGGGCTCCTTAAACTGACGATCCCATATTCGCGTAGTACAAATATTGGGTCTCCTGTATGATTTTAGTGTACCTTCGTAATGTCAGCTGATCTCGTTGTTGGCTCGATGTCGACACCTTCGTTTGGTGATACCAAGGTCTTGGTCCCCTGCAAGCCGAAATTCGCGCAGCTACCTGAAACTCGAACCAAGAAATGTGGCCTTTGGAGTGTACTGTAGCGTTGTAGAGCGGAGAGTAGACATGGATATTGTTCGTAAACTACTCAGGCCTCTATCGCCTAGGCGCCCACACCCTTTACACGATTGTCTGACGTTGTCCTGAAACCGACAAGGCATTCCAGGTTTGTGTGTTGTGCACCATCTCAGAAACTAAGTAACACTAAACCCTAGACCCTAAACCCTGAACCTGAACTCTAAACCCTAAAGCCTCTCAAGCCCAAAACCTTCTGAGCCTTAAAGGCTTAGGGTTCGGGCGGTATCGGGCCTAAAGTTGGGCTTTAGGGTCTTACGACACCCGAAAAGTATTCTTGAATCCGAAACCCGGCAACCAAAGGGTAGTGCCGTTTTATTTGGGGGACCCAAAAAGGGACCCTAAGTTAGAGAACTTCCCCAAAGATTGCAAGCGGTAAAGCTAACACATGCTAACACCCTAGTCTGGGTCCAAAGTACCTAGTCTTTACGGGTTCAGTGTTAAGCGCTCGGATTTAGGATCGTCGATAGAAGTACTGCAGGTTAGTGTAAGTTAGGGAGCATCTACTTGTTACGTACTCGGAGCCTTAGGGACAAATCTGTCTTGAACCCCTGAACCCGAAATTTAAACCCTAACCTACAGTCCTGAACCCCGACCGGGCTCAGAACCAGGATCTGTTGATTTCCGGTGGCTTTGTTCAATTTAGGGTTTGGTGGCTTTGTCCGATTTAGGGTTTATAGGAGTTAAGGACTTCGGAATCAAGTTTAGGGCCTTGCGGTTTGGGGTTTAGGGCGAGTCAGTGAGTGAATCAAGGTTAGGGGTTTGGGGCTTAGTGGTTCAGGGTTTGGGGTTAGAGGTTCAGGTTCAAGCCTGACGACTGCTGCAAGCAAGCACACACATGCAAACCCGGCGTGCCGAACCTCAACGATGTAGCTCGTTTCAAGACATGCACCCACAATTATGTTAAGTGTTACTGCTAGCAGGGTTTAGGGGTTTGTGGTTTTGGAGTTTAGGCCCCCCAAACAGCCTTGTCCCTCCACCCATCGAAACCCACAACCCTAGACTCCCCAAACTATAAACCCTAAGCATCCCTAAACCCTAAAGCCCCCAACCCTTAAACCCTAAACCTCGAAAACACATTAAGAAGAGGCCCTCGGACCTCGACCCTAACCCAAAGCAATCGGCCTCATCGTAGATTTCCTTCGCCTTCGGCGCCGCGGAGGGGAACCTCAGTCTTGCGTGTAAGGATTTTGGGGCTTAGGGTTTTGGGGTTTGGCGGGTTTGGACGTTTGGGGTTTAGGGGTTTAGGGTTTTGGGGTTTGGGGGGTTTGGGTGTTTGGGGTTTTGGGGTTTTGGGGTTTTGGGGTTTAGGGTTTTGGGGTTTGGGGTCTAGCGTTTACGGGGTTTAGGGTTTAGGGTTTGCAGGTTGGGGGGTTTAGGGTTTTAGCGTTTGGGGCTTAGGTTTCAGATTCCAAGGGATACATGCGGTGTCGGGTTGGGTTTTTCGGCGGCTACTGTAAACCAGTATAGGATATCTGCACCCCAGGGTACAAACGTTACACCGACCAGAGGGCGTCCAGAGGGTGTTTGTTGGAGTTGTTCAGACTTCAAGCGATGCCAAATTCTAAAGCCTAAAGCCCACAACCCTAAACCCAATAACCCTATTACCCTCAACCGGATGGTACAGGCATGGACTCTCTGATGCCGGGGCCCGAAGCCCGAAACTTGACACAAACAAGACTGAGGGTGGGTCTAGGGTTTGTGAGGTTTAGGGTTAGACAGGCACACCAGACATTTGGGAGTTCATGACGCTGTCACTTTGTAGGGTCTGAGTCTAGGGTTTTTGGGGTTCAGACGGTTAAGAACAAGGAACATAACTACCCACCCTCGGAGCACCCGAAGCTTCAATCCCAAAGCCGCATTGTTGCGCGGCGGAGAGCGGTCAGAAAGCGGTCCTGTGTAATGTTCCAGGGCGCAAAGTCCAAGTGATCTGTCACGCAACGGCATGGTAGCAAGTAAGCTCCCGCATCAGTGTCGGCGCCCCGCCTCAAACTCCCAATGCCTCTACCTAAATGACCTAACCTTCATCTTTTAGCCATCAGAAGCCTAAACCCAAGCCCCGAGACCCATGGCTACCAGTACCGTAGTTCTGACAGCCCTTCTAAATCAGATCCGGCAGAATATAATTTGCTATGGCAGATATTCGCCGTCCCTGGGTCTTATCGGGTTTAGGGTTATATAGGTTATTGTTCTTTTAGGGCTTGATTTTTGTTTTGGTTTCGGGTCTAGGAAGTAGGTTCCAATCCTCCAAAATGGAACTCTGAGTCAGGGGCTTGTGGCCTTCGTCGTGCTCCAAGACTATGGGATCCTGGCAAGGTTCCTGTACCTCAAAACCTACACCCTAAACCCTAAAACCCTAAACCCTACACCCTAAACCTAAACCGTACACCCTAAACCCCACACCCCAAACCCTGAACCCGGATCCTGATCCGTAAACCCTAAAACTTGATCTCTAAACCCTAGCTCCTAGCCCTTTCACGCTGAATTTTCGCATGGATGTCTGAACACATGGCCCCTGCGAGGTGTTGGATTCAGGGCGCTGGTCTTTTTTGGAGGGTTCTGGACTTCAGGTTCATGGTCTAGGACTGGGAATAGGGGGTGTGCTGCGATGTTGTGCTGCAGCAGTGAAAGTCGCGGCACATAAACACCGACATACACTCCACCCCGCGCCGTGTAAGGCGGCCAAACCGAACTGGCCACCCAAGCCTGTAAGCCCAGTCACCGCTTTCTCAACAAAACACACCACAGGCGCCTGAACGGCAGCTGAAACTGTTTATATAGGGGCCTTACTAATCAGAATAGGGTTTGGGGTCTCTTATACTATGTCTAATTATTAAGGCCCCTAAATTAACAGTTTCTGAGGGTTTCTGTTGTTGGCTTCTGGCTTCTAGAGCACATTCTGGAGGGGTCTTCGCCAGATTTGTAGGGTTAAGGGCTTAGGGTTTAGGGTCTAAGGTTTAGGGATTAGGGTTTAGGGCTTCGACCTTGGAGGGTTTAAAATTCTCAGGGCTCTTCTTTCAGCCAGGTCGTCAAAATCATGGGATCGACCTTGTAGAGCACGGATTGGCTCGCTTTGCCGTAGTGGTAGAACTCGTCCTCCAGGGACAATCCAGACGTATCGGGGGTTAAAATAGAAGCCTAAAGAACTACCGACATAATAGTATTCCTCTGGCTTCCTTATGATAGCCATACTATGAGGTACCTTGAAACCCTATTCTAATTATTAAGGCCCCTATAGTAGTAGGGTTCAGGGTTCAGGCCCGAAACCTACATCCTCAAACCGTACACCCTAAAGGCCAATGATGGTTGAAGGATCGGGTTGAACTCAGCCCTGGAATCCCTGAGCGTGAACTCCGGAACCCACCTGCTTCCCGAACACCATCACGCATGGCAAGTCCAGCGGCGTTTCGAAGAGCCTGCCGCGATAGGAAATCCCAAACTTGAGGTTGTTGGTTTACTTAATGCGCACGAACTCATGAACCCAAAGCCATGAAAAAGCCACCCCTGAACCCTGAACCGTATATGAAGCTTAACACTGAAACCCGAATCAAAGCGCACACCTTGTTTCTACTCTCTCTGCTCCACCTTACCAAACCCTAAAGCACGCGAAACAACCCTCCTTAAGCCCTGAAAGACCTCAAGAACAACTTTGTTCCAACCATGAGGTTGGCGGTAGCCGAAAACCTGAACAAAAACCCCAAGCCCAAACCCTATTACCCCAAACAGTTCCCTGCTGCTCAAGATGGAGACTGCACATGGGCATTTCATGTGGGCTGGAATGAAGACATGAAGGCGTAGCTGTACGTTCATGCGCCAGTGGACAACAGCACCTGCTGGAAAATTCGACCCATGTGGGCTCAAAGGCTCTGTGTATATTGAATATCCATGCGCTTCAGTCGGCGGGCATCCCTAAACCCTATATCCTAAACGGAATCCCTTCAAATGGACTCTCATAGAACCCTTAAAGGAACCCGAAGCACTTGGTCGCCAAGGGGCTTCTCATATCTTCGGTCGCGCACTCGCATGCCATTGAAGAGCACGCTCCTCGGTTCTAGCGGCCCTGCCGGGCTTGCCCAAGTTGCCAAGGGCCCTCCTTCAAAGGGTTCCTTTGTGGGTTCTAATTAGACGGCTTTTATAAGGTTCCGTTCGGCCTAGTGGAGTTTACTGTAGGGTTTTCTTTCGGAGTTGTATAAGTTGTGAATGTTCCTAAAAAGCATATAATTTACAGCCAAACTGTCGGCAAAGTAAATGCAAAAGCCTTCAACCCTAGATCAGCACCTGGGACCTATATAAATCTGAAGCCCTAAGCAATAAATCTAGATGTATCCTAAATCCGAAAAGGTGGGAATCCCAAGCCTAGAGACCTTATTACTTAGAACAAAATTGCGGGGTCTATTGACCAAAGTTTATACAGGAGGATACCATCAATTATTACTATAACCATTCAATGCCTATTACCACTACCCTCAATCCTAAACCGCGAAACTCCAAGATTATACTAGACCTGTTAGCCAGCACACATAAGGACCATAAGGGCTCTATCAAAGAGCACTTGGAGGGGGTCCTGGACCTGGATCAGCCTAAACCCTCAACCCTAACCCCTAAAACCTTAAACCCTTAACCCCGACCCCGAAACCCCTAAACCCCTAAACCCAAATCCCCAAACCCGACAAACCCCTAAACCCTAAACCCTCAACCCCCAAACCCCCAGAGCCCCTAAAACCCTAAACCCTAAACTGAAAAGATTCTCAGCCTCCGAGTAGTCCGAAAACTGACAACAGCCCAGGTCCCCAGACAGGCGCCAAGGAATCTCCTGACCTGCTCTCCCCAGTCCGGGAATGTAGGGCTTAGGGTTTAGGGTTTAGGGTTCAGGGGCTTTAGGGTTGAGGGGTTTAGGGGCTTTAGGGTTGAGGGGTTTAGGATTGTGAAGGGTTCAGGGTTTAGGGGTTTAGGGTGTAGGGTTAGGGAATATCACAAGAAGTGAATATACTAGCAAAAAAATAGGAATCATCATACCACCCCAATCATGAGGATAATAATAACAACAGCAATAACGATACGTGTAACAATCAGAAGAAGCATTACAAAAATAATAACCACATAATATCAATAAGTAAGAAGGACACAGAGAGTTGGCTGGGGTGGCCCACGCGGCGCCCACGGACAAACCTTTCCAGACAAGGCTCCCGCTGTGGCGTGTCGCATAATATAAACGCCCTAAATAACTCATTACGTAATACGTTTTTTTTTTTTTGGGGGGGGGGTCCTTATGACGGTTATTATAGCATAATCCCCAAAACGCTATTCTGGTGGGGGTGGTCCTTGTTACGGTTATTATAGCATAGTCCCCAAAACCCTATTCTAGTTTTAAGGCCCCTATATTAGTCTGTGCAGTTTCACTCGGCCTAGGGTTTAGGCTCAGGATTTTGGTAGTTCTCTACATCAGGGTCCCTTTTAGGCTCCTTTTTATGCGGTACTATATTGGGGACCTAAAAAGGGACCCTAATTCAGAGCACTACCCTTTTAGGATTTCACCCCCCGTGAATCAGAAGCCCAACATGTCCGCGTGACAGCGCCACCCAAAGCTTCAATATGGCTTCGGTGTAGTCTGAATGACAAGGAGCACACCAGAGTTTCCAGAGTTTAATGATTTAGGGAAGCTTTTCAGGTTGTGAGTTCGAAGTTTGGAAACCCTAAACCCAGAATGTCAGTTCACCTAAGGCATTTCTCTGCCGAACTGCATCGCATGAGCTTTCGCTCACAGCACGACTGAGCGTCTGAGAGGTTCATGTGAGCCCAGCAAGCAGGAAAGGACAAACTCCGACACCCACTTAAATCACTCTAAAACCAAACCTGAAGCCGAAACCCTACAGTTTCAACCCCTACACATTCATACAGCCACACCCCCCCCCCCCCCCCCNNNNACCCTAAACCCCAACCCTGGACCCTAAATGGCCCTAAATCTTACCTTCTGCGACCCTCTGTGGACACAGGCAATCGGCCCGTGTCTTGGCAAGAGGCCTTTTATTTGGTATAGGGTGTTGGGGTCTGCTTTGCAGTAAAGTAACTCTCATAAGGACTACAAGGGAGCAATGTTACTCAGTATCCCAACCCCAAGTAGCACGCGTCAGGCCCGAAACCCGCTCTGGTCCTGTGATAACAAGACTAGCTACACACAATAATGTAGGAGCCTCAATAACTAGAATAGGGTTTATGGGCTCCTTTCTAGTAAAATTATAATAAGGAACCCCCAACAAGACTATTGGCAATTATTTCGGCTTCTATATTACGCCTCCAGCCGTGGTGGAAAAGACAGGCGACAACAAGCGGAAAACACGTGTCAGACCCTCTACCCAAACCTTGAAACTACCATGATCTGTTACTTTTCTGTATGATATTTTTGTAAACCCTATGACCCTAAAAATCATGCCAACAGTACGTTCTGGTAGTTTCAGGTATACAGAACGCCAAACCTACTGGAACGTCGAGGAGCTCACAGATTCGAGCGAATCGATGGTTGCATTGTGCAAGCATCGCGCAAGCTACGTCGCAGATTCTGAGATTTAGCTCGGATGTTATCGGAGGTCCCATACGGATAACACCCCGAAGCGTGGAAGTTGCAAAAGCTTAGTCTGAAAGACAGTGGTTTCAAAGGGTTCTCCCGTAGAATGCTACTAACTTTCGGGCTGCAAGCCTGTCACCTGGCATCACATGGACAGGGCCTGCCATGCCGGTTTAAGTATGATTTTCTGGTGTCCGAGTGTATTCCACCATGATCATGAAAGGATAGATTATAGAGGAGGTGTAGTGCTTGTTTTTTCGACACTCGTTTGCAAGTCCTTAAATGGAAGCATGCTCACCTCTTTCACTTTCCGCGGACTTTCCAACCCTGTTGGGCTGGCCCTTTTTTTTAACCCCAAAGCCAAAGCGTAAACCCGAAGCCACCGTACCTGCAAACCCCTAAGCCGAGACCGGGGGAGGGCATGCCCTAAAGAGTTAACCCCTGAACCCCAAACCCTGGGCCTCAAGCCCCAATACACTGAACCCAAAACCCTGAGACCCGAAGCAATAGGCCCTATAGACCCCTACGCCGAAACCCTAGCGCAGATCTTGGGACTTCCGATACCAACCAGGTGCAATGGACGAAGGCCCGATACCATGAAGCGAACCCCATCGTTTGGGTTTAGAGTTCATAGGGCTTTGGGTTTAAGGTTTTTGGGGTTTAGGGCTTCGGGCTTGGAGCTTAGGGCTTTAGAGGTTCAAGGTTAGGGCTGAAGACCCGAAACTCTGTTAGATGCAAACCTGTATGCTTCCCTTATCTATCCCAGATCGCTTGGGGTATGGAGTTGATCCTGAGGAACCCCTGATACCTTAAGGCACGCACACCAAGCACCCCTGTTCCGAATACCGGTGCAACCCTTCTCGTCAAGTCCCTCTGTCTTGCAAGTAAATCTCAAACCCGGGTTTAGGGTATAGGGGACCCTGCATTTAAGCCCTGAAACCTAAAGCGAACACGCTTCATCCCAAAACCATGCATCTAAACCCTGAACCCCGAAACTGAAAGCGTTGAATCCAAAATCCAGCTACCAACATCCCCAAACCTAGATCCAAGACTCTGCCCGTAAGCCATTTTCCCTGCATCCTAAACCCAAACGAAGGTACTTGTGTAGATCGACTTGGCTCGGCACCGAAGCCAAAGCAACCCGGGCAGGAAAGCTTTAGCTTAGGGCTTAGGAGTTAAGCCTTAGAGGTTCTCTAGGGTTCAGGCTTCAAGGGCTTAGGGGTTGAAAGTTGCGCATGGGCATTCTGTCAATCTAGGTGTTGGGTTGTCGACTCTGCTTCATGAGGCACATAGTTTGGGTGGTGCAGCGGGAATCTTGAATTGCAAAACTTCAATACCCTGATCCCCCAAACACCAAAAACCGAAATCCCTAAACGTACTAATTAGACCCTAAACCCTGAAGCTACTTGGCACAAACCCCTAAAAGGCAAGCACTTCATCAAAGGGACTGCGAAGAACTCCCACCGCAAACCCTAAACCCCTCAACCTAGGCCCTAAACCCCTAAACGCACTTAACCCCTAAACCCTAAACCCCGAACCCCTAAACTCCTAAGCCTTAAAACTCGAACCCCTAAACCCTTAAGCTCTAAAACCTACCCTAAACCCTAAACCCCTACTTCCACCCGCCCGGGATGCTTTAGACAGCCGCTGCCGGCAGCTTCTCAAGGCGTTCAACTCGCAGGACATCTTTCCTTGCAGCTTGGGGTTTGGAGTTTCGGTGTAGTGCGCGGTGGCAAGGGTTTATGGTGATCATTCGGGTGTAGGGTTTGGGGTAGCTCAACCTATCTTCGCCAAGATCTCCAAAAACAGAGCTCAATGGACTCGGCACTCCTGCCCCGTGATGAAACCCTAAACCCTGTGAACCCAAAAAAACCGTCAACCCTACACCCAAAGCCCTCAAGAACGGACCACAGCTATTTTATTTAGTTCGGCCTTTTGGGGGATGTATCAACCCTGGTGCATGGAGGGCAAGGGCATGAATCCTTGTAGCGGCTCATTCCTCGAAATTGCTTGGGGCCGTCAGAGTAAACCCTACATACACCTACCCCCAAAAAAGTCAGGAACCTAAACCTTTACAGAATAGGCGTCCGAAACTCCAAACCTTAAACCTTGAACCCCATCCCATCTGCAGCCCGAGGGCACAATGGTCCAACGGGAGAAATAGAGAAGCAACGAGCAAAGGAACCTCTCCATGGACAGCACAGGAGTTTCGGGGTTCGGGTTTAAGCGCTGCGGATTGGGGGGCTCTGCGGTTCAGGCCTTAAGGTTTCGGATCAGAAACCCTAAACCCTAAACCCTAAACCCCTAAACCCCTAAACCCTAAACCCCTAAACCCTAAACCGTAAACCCCTAAACCCTAAACCGCTAAAGGCTTACCTTGTTTAGGGGTGGGGGGGGGTGTCCTCAGTTCTAACTACCGGGCCACTCCGTCAAGTGCTAATGAACAAATCTTGCTTGTCACGTCAAGGACCCGTTTGTTAGGGTCTAGGGTTTAGGATATATGGTCCCCAGGCCGTAGCAGCTCCAAGTCTTCCATCCCAAAGCCCCAACCCCAAACCCGACCACCTAAACTCTAAAGCAGAAAACCTCAAAGCCGCGCGCCACAAGAATCATACCCTTCCTACCCCGGATCTTCCCCACCCCAGAAGACTGGTGGTTTAGGGTTTAGGGTTTAGGGGCAGAGCCCTGACTGTGACAGACGCTGCACAGCATTGAAAACATCAGGCGCCATCAAAAGGATCTGCTAAGCACAGCGAAGGCATTGCGCCTGCAGATTCGGATGAAGTTAAGTCCCTAGGCCCCTAGGCTATGGACCCCAGAACTAAATCTTGAACCTGGAAGCCTCAAACCCTAAACCCTAAACCCTAAAACCCTTAACCCTACACCTCAACCCTCAGCCTAAGCCCGAAGAGCCCTCAAGAGAAGCTCTAGTACAAGCCCCCTAAGACCCATGAAGCAACAACTGTTTGTTCATAGGTTTAAGGTTCAGGGTCTATTCCGACACAATGAAAGACGATGCCACTCTAAACCTGTAGACTGTAGACTGAAACATAAACCCCAGACACCAACCTCTTCACCCTAAACCCCATCTAAACCTGCAGAATGCCAAGACGCCAGCATGCCATAGCCATGGACAGTGCAAGGCGCCGACCCAAGGCAGAAACGCCAAGCGCAACGACCTGCGGGAGATTTGGCGTTCAGAGCGTAAGGTTCAGGGTTTCGGATGTAGGGTTCAGGAGTTGGGGGTTTAGGGTTTGGGGTGTTCCGCACTTGGGGGTTTACGTTTCTTCCGACATCTCATACTCATTCCGTATGTCTCTTATTGCGCCTTGGACCGCGTGAGAACTAGAAGTATGCATGGCTGTCCTTGATCTCATGAACTGCCTCATATACTGCAATTGGTCTGGCTGTCTTATGCTGCCACTGCTAACAGCTATTCAAAGCTGTTCGGGTGTTGCGCAGACTCGACGATTGCGAAGGATGCTGCTCGATATGCTCTCCCATCGTCTGGTTGCGCATGTGCCTGTGGCATTGACTGCTGTGGAGCGTCCGGTTTTTGACCCAGGCCATCAGCTTTTAACTTTGCAGCGCACCCAGGCATCGAGCGAATGTTGACCCAAATGCCGCATGCACAGCCTCATCGGATGCCAGACGGCGGCTGTGGTCGAGATAGGCGCACATACAAGCAATCAACATCGTCATGTCTCAGAGTCAGCTTCAAGCACACAAGGTTCGCAATGGCAGGTGAAGATGTACTTCATCCTCAACCAATCCCGCCTGACTTGCAGGTTACCCTTTGGGACGCCATAATCAATAACCTGCAGACACCCAAGACATTCTGGATTTCACGAAGATCAATCGGCAAGAGATACCAAGCATGCAGGAATCGCGCAGCTGATGCAGAAAACGAGTACGGAAAGTCTCTGCATGTCTCCCTGCCCCTAAACAGCGACCCTCCTGCGAAGCCACATCCAAAGTCCACGTCCGAAAGCCTGAAACCGCCTTGTGAACTCACTGCGGCCTGAAAGCTGCCATGCCCGGGAACTACATAGCAACTGACGAGGCCTAACAAATTTAGTATGAAGCCATGTTGAAACCCGACAACAGCCCGAAATCTTAACCTACCAGAAATCCTTATGCTGCGCCTTGCCGACCCTGAACTCTGGTCACTGCATAGAACCCGACCCCAATGCAGTAGCCATTTTAGGGGTTTAGGGTTTAGGGTTTAGGGATGATGCCTGCGTAGCAGCCTGGAAAGTAAGCCAACGGAGGCACAAGAACATTGAAAGCTATGCGAGACTTAGAACTGAAACGTTTCACACGCAACCAATAAACTCAGACCAAGAAGCCTCACCCCAACCACAGAAGCTTAAACCCAAACTTATAGGGTTTAGGGTTTAGGGTTTAGGGTCCAGACTTAGAACTCTCAACCCGCACACATGCTACCTCTACTCGCCCGTTTAGCCGAGTACCCTGTGAAAATACGATCCCGCATACATCTAACCCCTGAGCAAGTAAAGCCCCGAACCCTGAACCCCTTACCCTCAGGGTCCAAGCAGCTAATAATCATATACACTCTCCAAACATTAACCTAGAAAACGACTATCCGTAACCCAAGCACCTTATTACTGGGTCCTTTGGACCCTGATGGTTAAACTGAAAACACCCGAAGATCCCAAAGATACCTCCACTCCAGCCCAGCACAGCAAAGGGCCTCTGGACCTAGCCCTTTCCCGACATCATCTGTCAAGGTTACCTGGGAGCTTCATAAGACAGTAAGGGCTTAAGAAGTCTTTAGACTGGGTCTACGATGTCGGAGTGAGCCAGTGAAGAGATCTTCGTCGAAAGAAGGTCCCCTTCAAAGCGTCTTTTCGCCCTGAACACTAGGCCACTAAGCTTTCTCTGTGTCATTGAAACGCTCGTTTTGTATCGCTTATACGAGCCGAAAGGCCCAATGAAAACAAACTTACTATTCCTATTGTGATCAGGAATTGCAAATATAATAACGTATACCTTTTCGGCTTTGGGGACCCTGGGGCTGTTTGAAGCTAGGCTGGGAAATCAACTAAGCCCACCCTCTTTTCGTTATCCCTCCCTCAACAACTTACTTGTCCAGCTTTTGTGGGGTCTACCGTTTTGGGACACTCTAGAATCTAGAAAATATACTACCCAACGTGGCTGAAAGTGTTGACTGATAGACAACCTCGAGAGCTGCTCCTCACATGTTGGTTTGTCGGAGGAATACTAGGAGAAGGTGAAGGTTTGAAGGCGCCGAGAGGCTTTGTCTACACGACAAAACAATGCCAGAAGTCCCAAACACTTTAAGTTCCAGTGCGTGACATCTTGGATCAGGAGTTGGATGTGAACCTTATCAAGGCTTTTGCAAATTCCTGCCAAGCGGCTAAAGCGAAGACAGTGCCTCTCGTAGCCGAGGTATTTACGTTCCTTCGCAAAGCACTATCTCTGACCCCTAAACCTTACAACCCGATGCCACCATAAACCCTCTACAAAACCAAACAAGTTTCCCAGTTGAGGGTCTGAAGCTGGGGGTTTTGCATGAATTGGGTAAGTTTTCCAACCCGGGTCCCATTCTGGGCTTCTGCTTCTGGTTTCAGCGCCTGCATCCCAATCTGTGATCTTCAAAAACAGACCCTAATTCGTAAACTGTTTAGAAACAGAGGCCTCAGCAACCGGACATGGGTGTCGCAGTATGCTCGGAAACGCAAAAACCGCTCTCCATTGTCGCTCCTGTTCTGCATACCTGCTTTCTCTGATGTATAATCATAGCCAAACGAGGAAGTACGTACATTGGAGAGTAGAGCCCGCAACACTTCGCCCTAAACCCCACTAGAGGGACCTTAATAATTAGAGGAGGGATTTGGGGCCATCGTACTATGCTTATAAGAAGGAACCCCCCAAATAGTATTGGTAATGATTTTGGCCCCTCCATTAGAACCAAGAACCCTATGTAGAACCCCTAACCCTACACCCTATACCCTAAAAACCCCTCTCTATACTCTAGGGCCCTAGGGGTCTTAATAACTAGATTAGGGCTGAGACCACGTGGTCTTCGGGAGTCTCTGCGAGAAAGACTCATGAGAAGGCCCTTGAGGTTCGGATTCGTCACCTGGGTGGGCATAGGGTTTGGGGGTTTGGGGTTCAGGGTTTAGGGGTTCAGGGTTTAGGGGTTAGGGCTTAGGGTTTACACCTGGGTGTAAGGGATCTCAAAGGTTGTGGGCCTTAAGAAGGGGGCTTACTGAGCTTGGGCTTTTAACACCCTTAAACCCTAAAACCCTAAACCCCAAACCCAAAGCCCAACACCCCAACACCCTAAACCCTCAACCGTAACTTTAAGGCTTTATCGGCTGCAAAGGGCTCAAGGAGAGCAACTTCGAGCTTTGGGCTTTGCGGAGCTCTCCGAACTCGGCTCCGAATGTGCGAGGGGTTTAGGGCTTAGGGCTTAAGGGTTAAGGGTTTCGGGCTTGTAGGGTTTAAGGGTCAAGGGTTATTTAAGGGTTTAGGGTTTAGGGTTTTGTGCAGTGCTTTTGCATAGGGTCTTCACAGGGCAGTATGGGCTTCAGAGTGTAAGGCTGGCATGGTGTGTGTTAGCTTTTGCAGGAACTTGAGAGAACGAGATACCCAGACGTGCCCAAGCTTCAGCTACACCCTCAGAAAGCGTAAACACTAAACCCCAGATTCCAAAGCCCTAGACCCCGAATCCCTCACTCCCAAATCCCTAAACCTCCAACCCTCCAAGTCCAAAAACTCCTACCCCAAACCCTCGACTTAGACTCTCCGAAACCGAAAACTCAAAGAGCTGGAAAGGCACCGCAGCTGCGCCGCCGAGGAAAGCGACGAACAGGGCCCAGGCCGAAGGTAGCACGACTCCTCTCGTGACGTGGGTTTCGAAAATCATGGCGCTTAGGGTTCGTGAGCTTAGCGCTTAGGGTTTAGGATAATAGTTACCGGGTATTGAAATAATGGTGCTCAGGGCTTAGGGTTCAGTGCTTAGGGTTTAGGGTTAGGGATTTAGGGAAAGATCGCGGGAGGAGCTCTCAACGCCTTTCAGATTCACCAAGGACACTTGATTAGGAGAGGTTTTGGTGTCGATTATGGTATTGTTGTATCGGGGCTACAAGGGTGCATGGTGTGTGCAATTCAGTTTTGTACTTATTCTGGGACTAGCTTCCCCAGCAAGCCCTAAATAAGAAGGGTACCCTTCCCCTCAACACCAAACCTCGAACACTTCAACCTAGGTCCGAAGAAGCCCAAAGCCTAAACCGTAAACCCTGAACCTTGGATTCCCTAGAACCTAAGCCCTAGGCCTTAAGAGGCACGGCCTTGTCCATCCTCTGGCAAAGTCTGCCTTGAAGCAAAGATGGAATCGGTTCTGGGTATAGGGATTAACGTCACAGACCACCTGAACTTTTCAACCACCAGACACCCAAGACCTCATACCAAAAGGCACGTCATTCAAGCTACCAAGCCTAAGCAGGACCCGAACTTCTTAAGTATCTGTCAGCGAGATCCCTCTGTTGCCACCCGGGGGCTTGGCTTGCTGGGTTGGGCTTTGTGAAGGATTTCGCCGAAAATTAAGCGATGGAACCCCAAACCCTAAACCCGATGCTGGGTGCACCTTCAGCCTTTGATGGTGTTGCCAAGGTCTGACCTTTAACCTTCCCGGTTCGTCTTGCTTCGGGTTTCTCCAAAGTGTGGCCCAGAGGATCCTGAAGTGGGACCAGAAAAATGGCCTTATTGGGAGGGTTTAGGACCAAGAACTGATCGTGGAAGGTACGGTTCCGGCGAAAGAGGTCCTCGACCCTAAACTCTAAACCCCGGAACCCGAAACCCCAAAACCCAGGGTTCGGCTTTTGGTCGCATCGGGAGGCCCCCTCAGAGGTTGACATGGGTTGTGAGAATTACATGAGGCTTACTTTAACTTCGTGGTTCCATTCATTCTAATACTCTGAAGCTTGAAAATCGAACTCAAAACCTGCTGATCCTGCAACCAGCAGCACGGCAACGCTGTAAGCCCCATCGGACCCTGCGCACTCCCTAAGCGTCCGAAGTACCCATATAGTAGAATGTACAAGTATGGCTTGGGCAAGCATCCTCCCCCATGTAGGTACTGATGACCCTGTGGGACTGTAGGGGTTTAGGGATTAAAGTGATTAGAGGCACTCGAAGTGCCACATGTAAAACTCTCGATGCAGTGATGCTGCAGCGAATCCGGGGACGAGTTGATCAGCAGTAGAAAGGGGCATACAGCGAACGCCGTGCAGCAAGACATCAGGTAGGCCAAGTGTCCCTTGTTGCCTTGGCTGCGGGTTGAGGGTTCGGCACGTGAGCTCAGAAGAGCTAACACTCCAACTGTAAAACCTAAACACTTGTGTTGTTATTTTTACTTTCTCTCTCATTCTCTATGTGTGTATATATATATATAAATCTATCTATCTCTCTTTCTCTCTGTTTCTCTCTCTCCCTCTCCGTCTCCTACAAACTCTAAACCCTCGATACCGCCATGTCATTCAACCGGAATCCTAAACCCGAACTAAACACCAAGCCCTAAACCGTAAATATGCCCTTAACGTACCCATTCACCCTAAACATTCCCTTAACCCTGCCAATTACAACCTAAATAAACAGCAAGCACTAAACCCTAAGCTCATCCGGAGGTCGGTTGTAAATCCGCTGACCCAGGGCAGCCCCACCGAGAGCCCATACCAGGCACCTTGGAGTTTTGCGGGGTTTTCTCGCTCGTTGTTAGAGCGTTTCGGGTCAAGGGTTTGCATGGTCTTTTCTGCCGCCGAGAAGCAGCTGCAAGTAAGGTCTGACAGTCTTAGAGTGAGGCAGCTCTACATCATGCTAGAATATGAATGATGCAACGATGATACTGACAGAAGAACAAATGGTACTATCCATCATCGCAAGTTTATAAGTCTAGTTTGAAATACAAGCCCCACTTCTCGCGCTATCTATTTTAGTACCAGAGTCCTCCTTGTAGAGTTCGGACTTTCAACATCGAACCCACACCCCCGTAGAACCTGCAATCTCGAAATTGAAACTCTCGTGATCGTTCTGCCGGCGACGCACCCTGGTCTTCCAACTGGACTCAAATCCCACGCTCTCCAGCCCGAAACGCTAAACCCTCTAGCCCCAAGCAGTAGAGACTACAGCCCAAAGCCCTGAAGCCCAACAGCCGAAACCACCCTGAACCCTCAAAACCTAAACCCTATTCTTCTCATTCTTCTTATGCTCATTGCTACTCTGATTCATTGCTTTTATTCACCCTAGACCTTAAACCCTAGCTCCTCCCTATACCCTTTAAACCCTCAACCCCGAAGCCCTAACTGTAAACCCTAAACCCAAGGGCCTAAACCCTAAACCCTAAAGGCCTAAACCCTAAAGGCCTAGATGCCTAAACCCTAAACCGCAAAAGCCTGAACCCTGGACCCTTGGCCAAGGCGCGAAGCTCCGAAGAAGGAGACCAACAGAGTGGCGCTTTCCACGGAGAGCCCTGGCTTTGGGTTTAGAGTTTCAGGGTTTAGCTTGTTCTTGTTGTTTTAAAGTCTTTTTCTACAAAGCCCGTGTTGGGCAGGCTTCTGGACCCCCTAGGGTTTAGGATTTAGGGTTAAGGTTTTTTTGGACTGTGGTTGGTGCTTTGGGGCGTAGGCTTTGCGGCTGTGAGACTGTAAGGCTCTAGGTCCTCGAGGGTTTTGCGCTGTGGAAGGATATTGAGCTTGCCAGAAATGGCATACTTCACAAGGGACCCGCCCTAAAAAGCCATGGTGGAGTCTACTGGAGATGATATGAGCGCTTGCCACTCAAAGCTCCTTGAGGTCTGAACAACTTGGGAAGTGGGTTGCAGAGACCCTAAACCTAAAGCTGAAAAGCCGAAACCCAAACCCAAACAAGACAAAACCCCGAACCTTCACGCTCTAATCCAAGGGTTTAGGGTTTAGGGTTTAGGGCAAACCAACTTCACCAGAAGCCTCGACCGCGAAACCTCTGAAGCGTCCTTCCCCCTGAAACCCCGAAGCATCGCCTTGTTCTTTGTGAAGGTAATCTGGGATGAACGTAGTCACCTCAGTTCAGAAGCGCGATGAAGCTGGAAAGACCAGAGACGTTATGGCTCGGGCCGTTCAGGGTTGGATGGTTCAGAAGTCAGGGTTCCAGGTCTCGGGTGTCCAGGGCGGTCTAGGGTTCACATCGGATCAATCTCTAGGGCCCTGGGCTTCCAGGCTATGTGCTGAAAAGAGTTCTTCCAGAACTGTTCGCGGGCGCAGATGCGATGCTTCCTGCTCAAAGTCTCTGCGATTCGCTGACAAGATGCCCCAAGCAGACATCGAACACCCTAAACCCTAAACAAAAACCCAGAAGCGAGAACCAGAGAGTGAGGCATTGCAAAATTCGGGTGTTCTGTCCGGCTGGTCAGCGAAGGTACTGGCATCTTGAGGGGAACCCTGAGAATATCCGCCAAGCAGTCCGGCAAACCCTAAACGGCGGGCACAGCTAGACACAAAGCCGCGAACCCTAAGTTCTCAACCCTTGAAAACTTGGCTAGTCCATGGCCGCTTGCCCGCAAAGGGGCCGTGGACCAAGCAATGCAGCCAGGAACGGCCTGTTTAGCTGAAGGTTTGCTACTGACAAAAGTTCCGCAATGTGCAGGGATCTAAAAACACGCCAAACACTAAACCCTGAATCCTTAAACCCTTAACACTGAATTCCTAAACCCTTAACCCTCTAACCCCGCTTCGTCAATGCAATCATCTCCGGAAGCAAAGCTCATGGCCCTCGCAATCTTCTAAATGCCACAAGCTTCTCAATACTCCCTTATCGTCCACTGGTCCACGTATAGTTATATCCCTGAGGTTTCATGTGTCCCAGTAGTATATACTTTTGGCCTTAAAGTAGTCCGGGACACCCTTATGCTACTGTCAAATTGTCATGTACGCCTATGTCAGAACGAGGCCCCTGACTCGAATCACGAAGAAGCACTGCCCCAAAAGGCCTGATTCCTGGTTTCAAGCCTGAAAGACCGACAGAACCCTAAAGGCCAGATTCATAGATTCATGGTGTCATTCAAGATGCTGGGAGCCGAGGGAGGGCCGGTTGACTATTTTGGGGCAGGCTGTGATACAGTCATTTAGGCTTCCATGTTACGATATTCACGGCCCAGACCCGAGACATAGAAGCCCTGCGGCACAAGCCTGCCAGAATCCAACACCCTAAGCCATATACCTTCTGCTGCGGGCTGCAAAGGGGATGCTCACCCTCAACATGCCCACGCCCCAAACCTTTCACCTCGCTCATAAGTATTATGCTAATACCGTGAGCCGTGAACCCGAACTCGTAGGAGTCAGCGCCTGGCACAGGAAAATCCGATTGGATCGACCTGCAGAAAGGGGCACAATGGGCGTCTCGACTCACTTGGGCGTAAGTAGGATTACGGCTCAGAGCCTAGGGGGCAAAGCTTCAGGCTCCGAGATTGACATGCGGCCTTAGGATACTTGTGCGCTCCTGCGAAGAGTCTTCTTCCTGCTCTTCAGTTAAAAGTTGAAAAGGCTGCGCGGTATCAGGGCCGCACGTGCAGCATTGGGTTGACGGAGGTTTGGCTTCAGGGCCTATGCGCTTGGGTTCCAGCCTGGGACCGAGGAGCATGGACTTTCCGTCCAGTGACCTTGGCTGAACCTTTGCGCTTAGTGCCTAGGGTTGTAAAAGTTACCCTTTGGCGTTTAGGGTTGAGGAACTGTTGATAATACGCCGAAGCCGTTGAAGCTAAAGGGATACTTACTAACTCATCGGGCTTGCAATTGAAAGCCGTTCGTGGCAGCCTGCTGGGTCCTTGTTAAGGAACTTGTTTTCAGTTATCAGGATAGGGATCTTCCTGGTTGTGGTAACTTAAATTAAATTCGCACACTAAACCCTAAACCCCAAACCCAAGATGGCCAGGGATTGGGGCTTAGGGATCCTCGGGTAGGGCCCTGGGCTCGAAACAGAAAGCCTACAAGTGCTAGGTCGTAGAGTCGTAGACCCTTACTGGCAGTGTAGGGCCCCAACCCTAAACCTTTTCAGCCTAATCTCTTTAATTATTAAGACCCAAAGCCTTAAATCCCACCCTTGAAACCCAAGACCCTGAACCCTTCGAACTCTGGAAGCAATAAATGCCTCGCCAGACCAATCCAAATCGGCTGCAATCCGTCACGGCCTGATTGCCACAAGGTGGGCTAGGGGTAGGGGCTTCCGGTTGATGATGTTGAACTCCTGCTTGCAACACCGTTTTCGGGATCGGAATCTGGGATAAAAGCCCCAGGGTTGAGAGTCTAAGGTTCGGGAGCTTGGATTGGAAACTTCACTCTTAAAACCTTTGTGCATCCTCTTACTAGGGTTTCGGCTTGCACACGGCGCATACGCTGAAGATGTAGGAAAGAGGGTTTACAGTGGATAGCACGATGCGCCGATCGACAACCGACCGCTTTCTGGCAGAACGCCTCAGAAGGTTTCGACATGGGTTGAGGGTTTAGGAGTTTAGGGTTTCGGGCTCAGGAGTTTAATGGTGTTCGCAGTGTTTAAAAAAGCACTCCCGGATCCGAAATACAACATGGAAGCCCGAAACCACAAAAAAAACCCAGGCCCTGAACACGAAACTCCTCATGCGTAAACCTTCACTAGCTAAATCCCTGAAACCCAAACCACAATCACTAAATCCTGAAGCTTCACTGTAAACTGGTACAGAGCCTTCCTCATCATAGGGCTCTGGAGTGTAGGGTTCGGGGTTTAGGGCTCTGGACATTGGAGTTCAGTGGCCTTGACAACTTAGAATAGGCTTTTGGGGGCTCTTTTATTGCATGCTTGTTCCGGGACCTCTATATCAGAAGTAGTTGTACGTGCTGCAAACTGCAATCAGCCCCTAAACCCAAACCCTAAACCCCTAAACCCTAAACTCATTTTCCAGGGAGCCTTGAAGCTCGAACCCCATAAACCGAAACCCTAAACCCTGAAACTCCAGACACCCTAATACCTCCAAAACCCGAAACTCGAAGATGAGCTCCGGCAGTCCCCTGCTGGGGGCTGGTCGGCGTGAGGGTCCATGGCCTGCATCGGGTTTCAGGGTTTAGGGTTTAGGGCTTAGGGTTTCATGGTTTAGGGTTTAGGGTTTGGGCTTAGGGTTTAGAGGGTTTCATGGCTTGGAGTTTCCGGGTTTGGGGTTTAGGGTTTAGCGGTTTGGGGATTTTGGGCTGAAGGCTTTGTGTTTGGGACTTTTTAGTAGAGTTCAGAACTCCTGTAGATCTGGATGCACATGCCATTGCTGTAAATGCTTGAGTACACAAAAAAGCATGACATGTAGATCTGACTATAGTTGCTTTTTGTTTTGTTATACCTCCATCTCTAGTCCTACCTCTATCTGTCTGTGGATCTCTCGATCTATGTGTCTGTATGTATACAGATATAAATATACACATGTACATCAAGTGGATATACGTGCTTACATGTGATGATAGCAGGCTTCAAGTGCTCTAGCATGCTTGACTGGAATCCCCAGTAAGCCCTAAACAATAAGGGTACCCTTTTCCCTAATGTTCGGCCTTAATGAGGAGACCCCCAAAAAAAGGGTGGCAAAAAGGCACTACTACTGGGGAACCTACTCAAGAAGCCACTCCCAGACCGCACACCAAGCCAACTCTAATGCATAGAGGCCCTTCTTGAAATTATACATATATATATATATATATATGTATAGGTGTGTATATGCATAGAGATATATGCACATATATATATTTATTTATTTATTTATTTATCTATTTATTTATACCTATGTGTGATTTTGTGTATATACACACATAGTTTTTCTTTACGGAGCCCGAAACCCTGAACTACCCCAAAGTTGCATCACGGCACTTCACGGTGCCTTCCTAAGCCCTGAACCCTAAGCCGCGGCTCTGCATGGTGTCACATGTTAGCTTCAGGGTAGGATTCTCTGTTCTTGCGAGGGGAAGGCTGTTTGGTGCCCAGTGTCCAACGCGAACTCGCTACCCACCTTCTCTGGGTAGTTCTCTAAACTAGGGTCCCTTTCGGGGTCCGTTTATTTCGATGCCGTACTGTATTTGGGACTTGAAAAGGACCCTAGTTTAGAGAACCACCCCTATATTGAGGATCTGACCTTGGGGTTTAGGACATCGGGCGTGAGGCCGAGGAGTGAGGGCTGGGTTTGAGGTCCCGGATTTTGGGGTGGGGCCTTTGAGACAACCGGACGCCCCAAGAACGCACCCGAAAAGCCAGGATCCTTTTCTAAGGACCCGTGCCATCAAACTGTTCGAACCATTGAGGCATTAAGTCCCTACCCCCTCACTTTGGAGTAGCCTCAACCCTAAACTCCTAAACGTGGAATCGGGCGCCAGATCGGTCTCCGATGTGTTGGCGCGCTTCATCTCAGCAGAGTTGCTGTGGCCTTGTGTCTTGGGGGCGGGGAGTGTTTAGGGTGTAGGGTTTCGGGGGCAGCTGCTGGAGGTGGACATTTACGATAATTTGGCTTGATTTCCGGGTTTGGTAGGGGGATCAGGCTGCAGAACGAAAGCTGGGGTTTACGAGCAGTACGTCCTACATTGCCCTTCAGCAAGGCTGGCCACTGAGATGATCCGAAACTAAGGCGAAACCCTAAACCCGAAACCCTAAACCCAAAGTCTGCCAAGACTTCTCCAAACACCAGACCAGAGCACGCCCAAGCAGCCCAAACCCTAAATCCACGAACGCCCAAAACACACAAGCCCGCAACCCACAGAAACCCCTCATAACACTCATCTATAAAAGAACAAGAAGCTGTAATCATTGAAGAAACGTGGAGGACCATCAAGAACACACTGACAGCCAGTAGAAGAATCTTATTGAGGCCCTATAGACCCTATAAATCCCAAACCATCCTGAACCCTAAACCCTGAACCATGGAGGCCTTGGCTGGAATTCCGCTCCGGGTTGCGCTCGTAGACTTCTGACACCGGCACGTCAGCCTGAGCTTGCAATCTGGATCCTTTGTGCAACTTTCAACACTAGGCTTTGTGGGGCCTGGGCAAGGGCTCCTTATTTGCCAAAAAGCCCTTGAAGTATTAAGCTTCAGAGGGCTTTATAAGGAGTTCGATGGCTTCTGGGTTTAGGACTTCGGGTCTGTTGGGTTTGGGGATCCTTTCGGCTCTATTTTTGTATCATTCTGTTGCAAGAGTCTGATAAGGTTCTTGCTGCGGAACATAATCATCGGGAAAATATGAATCTACGCCGACTCCTGGCAACACCTGCATCTGCACAGTCTGACCCCTAGTAAACCCCGAAACCCGCCAAAACCTACAGCCCTTAACCCTAAAACCTTACAGCTCTAGGCAACCCGACTCGCTTCCGAAGCCCGCCTGAAGTTCGACCTCTGCAGTGTACGCTTCCGTCGAACTTGCGGACCCTGCATTTGCCTCGCCAGAGAGCTTCTCGGGCCTAGGGTTTGTTGGTGGGGCTTTGGGGCTTAAGCCCTAAACCCCAGACCCTAAACCCCAAACCCCAAACCCTAAACGGTTTAAGGTTTCGGGCTGGGCTGTAGGGGGCTCAAGCTTCTAGGCCCTCGCGTAGAACCTGAGGCTCAGCGCCCTTCGGTCCCGGAAACAGGGATCCCTGACTTTTTCGGAACTATTCTGGGTTGGCCGTTCAAAGCCTCTTGAGATCCTTATAAGCCCAAGAAAGTAGAACACGAAACATCCCAACAGCCTGTAGGTATACCTAGTATCATGTTTTGGGGCTGAAACCCTTTTCCACCATGCCCAAAGATCCTGCGGTCTACAAAAAGGCCCCCAAGCACCGAAAATCATAAACTCTAAAGCATACCTTAACCCCAAATAATCTACCTTTTTAAGGACTTCTTTAAGGAAGTCAGGATCAGGAGCCCCAAAAACAAAGGTTATTTGGGGTCCACGTGGGTCCTGCTTCACTTGACGCAACACGATATAAACCAATTCAGGGCACAACCTGCGACCCTAAGTCCCACAAGAAACTCAGACCTCCCAGCAAGCATCGAAGCCAGAACTCGAACATGACATACAAGAAAGCTCAGATGTGTAGAGATCATGACAGATGGCAGCAAATCACTTTGATGAACTGGGCCTAAACCTCTAAACCCTAAACGCCTCAAGCCCCTAACAAACCCCAAACCCTAAATCTCTAAAGCCTAAAGGCCTAATTAAAGCACCTAAAAAACCATAAACCCTGAATCCTAAACCCTCGCAATATCCTGTAGTAAGCCCCTGAACCCTTCAGTGGGCGTCCTTTGGGCTGCGACGCGCCAGCTCGATTCCATCCTCACAAAGGAAAGACCGGGGCATTGGATTAGGGTTTGGGATTTAGGGTTCAGGGTTTAGGGATTAGGGTTTAGGATTTAGGGTTAAGGGTTTATATGGGTTAGGGATTGGGGGAACGCTCTTATAGGGCTTTCAAGGTAGTTTTCGGCCTTTTATTCTTTAGGGTTTGTCAGGATTTTGGGGTGTTCTCATGCTTTATAGGGCTTTTAGGGCTTGTACTGTGGGGTTTACAAATACTTCTAGAGCTTACGGGGCTTTTCGGCTTTATAGGGTTGATAGACATTCGAGGGGTTTAGGGCTTGGGGTTAAAGAGCTTAAGCGGTTAAGGGAGTGAGGCGCTGAGTCTTCGACGTTTCCTTCTGGAGCTGACGCTTGCTTTGCTTTGGGGTTCGTTAAGTTTAGGGCTTAGGGTTTTGAGGGTTTTGGGGTTTAGGGTTTTGGGCTTTAGGGTTTTTGCTTGGGGCCTTCGGCTTTCGGGAGCTGCGGTCTGTCTACAGCAACTTACGGTTTGAGAACTTACGGTCAGCGATTTGGAGCGCAGCGCTTGAGGCTGCAAGGCTTCCTGGTACGGACTCTATCAAGTAACCCTAAACCCTAAACCCTATGTCTGCGGACCTCAACTCATGCCAAGGGTGTTTAAAACACTCTCGTCCGCACTTTTTCTCCGGAGGCCAGACATTATTGAACGCAACAAGCCTTATATAAACAAGACACCATGGCCTTGTTATTTTAGTAACACTAACAGTAACCTGAACGCAACCCGTTTGGTAGCCCCAAAGCCCAAGAAAATTTGAAATCTACAGTTCCCACGTCTGGCCTCGGTACTCTGCCTCTTCCGCGGGTCTGGCACGGTGGCCTGAACGTGGCATTTAGGTTTATAAGGTTTGCAGTCTAGGTGTTGGGGTCCAGAGTCGTAGGGTTTGGGGACATGTTTGTTCGTATGTGTTTTTCTCCTCTTCCTAAATGGCAGGTCGTTTCTGCGTTAAATTATGATATTCTCGGCGCTCTCCCTCTCCGCCAAATGGTTGTCTGGGGAATCAAACCCTCAGCAAACGGGACCATGATTTTGACAGTTACCCAGAGTTTCAACCTAACTTTTAACTCCTTACAAAAGTAGGTTCTTTGGGGGTCTAGACAGGGTTTAGAGTTCTGACCTGAACTAGTAGAACGAATGTTTTGTGGCATGTGATAGTATACAGCTACCGGGGCTACGTCGTGGATATGATTGGGATTTCGGGTCTCGGGGTTTAGGGCCAGTGCCTTGGACTTGGAGTGTCTAGGTCTCGCGGTGTAGTTCCCCGTGTCAAGGAATGTCTGCCAGGGGCAGTGGGGTTTCTGGGCGGGTGGTTTTGTGGTTCACTGGCGACAACTCCGGAGGATTTCCCGCTGAAGGCCTAAACCCCTAGACTTGAACATCGCGCACGGCGAAGGATTCAGCAGCAGAACAGCCGGAGAGCCTCAAAGAATACTTACTAACCCCATACCACCTAGTACATTCAACCCCGCAAGACACACTAGGCCGTAAGCACTAGAGCCACATAGGCCGATGCCGATCCCGAAACGGTTTCGCTCCTTCTTCTGAAACTCTCTAGTCTCTTTCGAGCGGTTTGCTCCTTCTTCTGAAATTCCCTGAACTCTTTCGAGCGGCTTGCTCCTTCTTCTGAAATTCTCTAGTCTCTTTCGAGCGGTTTGCTCCTTCTGAAATTCTCTAGTTAGTCTCTTCCGAGCGGTCTGCTCCTTCCTCTGAAATTCTCCAGTCTCTTTCGAGCGGTTTCCTACTCCTTCTGATGTTCTCTAGTTTCCTTCGAGCGGTTTGCTCCTCCCTCTGAGATTCCCCAGTCTCTTTCGAGCGGTTTGCTCCGACTTCTGAAAGTCTCTAATCTCTTTCGAGCGGTGTGCTCCTTCTTCTGAAATTCCCTAGTCTCTTTCGAGCGGTTGGCACCTTCTTCTTAAATACTCTAGTCTCTTTCGAGCGGCTTGCTCCTCCTCCTGAAATTCTCCTTTCGAGCGGTTTGCTCCCTCTTCTTAAACTCTCTGCTCTCTTTCGAGCGGCTTGCTCCTTCTTCTGAAATTCCCTGGTTGCTTTCGAGCGGTTTGCTCCTTCTTCTGAAAGTCTCTAGTCTCTTTCGCGCGGTTTGCTCCTTCTCCTGAAAGTCTCTAGTCTCTTTCGAGCGGTTTGCTCCTTCTTCTGAAATTCCCTGAACTCTTTCGAGCGGCTTGCTCCTTCTTCTGAAATTCCCTAGTCTCTTTCGGGCGGTTTGCTCCTTCTTCTGAAATTCTCCAGTCTCTTTCGAGCGGTGTGCTCCTTCTTCTGAAATTCTCGAGCGGTTTGCTCCTTCTTCTGAGAGTCTCTAGTCTCTTTCGAGCGGCTTGCTCCTCCTTCTGAGATTCTCTAGTCTCTTTCGAGCGGTTTGCTCCTTCTTCTGAAACTCTCTAGTCTCTTTCGAGCGGCATGCTCCTTCTTCTGAAATTCCCTGGTTTCTTTCGAGCGGTTTGCTCCTTCTGAAAGTCTCTAGTCTCTTTCGAGCGGTTTGCTCCGTCTTCTGAAACTCTCTAGTCTCTTTCGGGCGGTCGCTCCTTCTTCTGAAATTCTCTAGTTTCTTTCGAGCGGTTTGCTCCTTCTTCTGAAATTCTCTAGTCTCTTTCGAGCGGTTTGCTCCATCTTCTGAAATTCCCTAAACTTTTTCGAACGGTTTGCTCCTTCTTCTGAAGTTCTCCAGTCTCTTTCGAGCGGTGTGCTCCTTCTTCTGAAATTCTCCAGTCTCTTTCGAGCGGTTTGCTCCTTCCTCTGAAATTCTCCAGTCTCTTTCCAGCGGTTTGCTCCTCCTTCTGATATTCTCAAGTTTCTTTCGAGCGGTTTGCTCCTCCTTCTGAGATTCTCCAGTCTCTTTCGAGCGGTTTGCTCCTTCTGCTGGGTTTCTCTAATCTCTTTCGAGCGGTTTGCTCCTTCTTCTGAAATTCTCTAGTCTCTTTCGAGCGATTGGCACCTTCTTCCGAAATTCTTGAATTTTTTTCGAGCGGCTTGCTCCTCCTTCTGAGATTCTCTAGTCTCTTTCGAGCGGTTTGCTCCTTCTTCTGAAACTCTCTAGTCTCTTTCGAGCGGCTTGCTCCTTCTTCTGAAATTCTCTAGTCTCTTTCGAGCGGTTTGCTCCTTCTGAAATTCTCTAGTTAGTCTCTTCCGAGCGGTCTGCTCCTTCTTCTGAAATTCTCTAGACTCTTTCGAGCGGTTTGCTCCTTCTTCTGAAATTCTCTAGTCTCTTTCGAGCGGTTGTCACCTTCTTCTGAAATTCTCCACTCTCTTTCGAGCGGCTTGCTCCTTCTTCTGAAACTCTCTAGTCTCTTTCCAGCGGTTTGCTCCTTCTTCTGAAATTCTCTAGTCTCTTTCGAGCGGTTTGGTCCATATTCTGAAATTCTCTAGTCTCTTTCGAGCGGTTTGCTCCTTCTTCTGAAACCGCTCGAAAGA
>CAJNDV010000780.1:201535-222400 GCA_905221635.1 Symbiodinium sp. CCMP2456
TAGTCTCTTTCGAGCGGTTTGCCCCCTCTTCTGAAATTCCCTGGTTTCTTTCGAGCGGTTTGCTCCTTCTTCTGAAATTCTCTAAGTCTCTCTCCAGCGGTTTGCTCCTTCTTCTGAAATTCCCTGGTTTCTTTCGAGCGGTTTGCTCCTTCTTCTGAAATTCTCTAGTCTCTTTCGAGCGGTTTGCTCCCTCTTCTGAAACTCGCTGGTCTCTTTCGGGCGGTTTTGCTCCTTCTTCTGAAATTCCCTAGTCTCTTTCGAGCGGTTTGCTCCTTCTTCAGAAATTCTCTAGTCTCTTTCGAGCGGTTTGCTCCTTCTTCTGAAATTCTCTAGTCTCTTTCGAGCGGTTTGCTCCTTCTGAAATTCTCTAGTCTCTCTTGATTGGTTTGCTCCTTCTTCTGAAACTCTCTAGTCTCTTTCGAGCGGTTTGCTCCTTCTTCTGAAACTCTGTAGTCTCGTTCGAGCGGTTTGCTCCTTCTTTTGAAATTCTCTAGCTAGTCTCTTCCGAGCGGTTTGCTCCTTCTTCTGAAACTCTCGAGTCTCTTTCGAGCGGTTTGCTCCTTCTGAAAGTCTCCAGTATTTTTCGAGCGGTCTGCTCCTTCTTCTGAAATTCTCTAGTCTCTTTCGAGCGGTTTGCTCCTTCTTCTGAAATTCTCTAGTCTCTTTCGAGCGCCTTGCTCCTTCTTCTGAAATTCTCTAGTCTCTTTCGAACGGTTTGCTCCTTCTTCTGAAATTCTCTAGTCCCTTTCGAGCGGTGTGCTCCTTCTACTGAAATTCTCTAGACTCTTTCGAGCGATTTGCTCCTTCTTCTGGAATTCTCTAGTCTCTTTCGAGCGGTTTGCTCCTTCCTCTGAAACTCTCTAGTCTCTTTCGAGCGGTCTGCTCCTTCTTCTGAATTTCTCTAGTCTCTTTCGAGCGGTTTGCTCCTTCTTCTGAAATTCTCTAGTCTCTTTCGAGCGGTTTGCTCCTGCTTCTGAAATGCTCTAGTCCCTTTCGAGCGGTTTGCTCCTTCTGAGATTCTCTAGTCTCTTTCCTTTCAAGAGGTTTGCTCCTTCTTCTGAAATTTTCTGGTCTCTTTCGAGCGGTTTGCTCCTTCTTCTGGAATTCTCCAGTTTCTTTCGAGGGGTTTGCCCTTTCTGTTGGGATTCTCTAGACTCTTTCGAGCGGTGTGCTCCTTCTGCTGAAAGTCTCTAGTCTCTTTCGAGCGGTTTGCTCCTTCTTCTGAAATTCTCTAGTCTCTTTCGAGCGGTTTGCTCCTTCTTTGAAACTCTGTAGTCTCTTTCGAGCGGTGTGCTCCTTCTTCTGAAATTCTCTAGTCTCTTTCGAGCGGTCTGCTCCTTCTTCTGCAATTCTCTAGTCTCTTTCGAGCGGCTTGCTCCTTCTTCTGAAATTCCCTAGTCTCTTTCGAGCGGTTTGCTCCTTCTTCTGAAATTCTCTAAGTCTCTCTCCAGCGGTTTGATCCTTCTTCTGAAATTCTCTAGTCTCNNAATTCTCTAGTCTCTTTCGGGCGGCTTGCTCCTTCTTCTGAAATTCTCTAGTCTCTTTCGAGCGGTTTGCTCCTTCTTCTGTCCCTAATCTTTGCCTTCAAGGCAGTCTTCATCTTAAGCGCAAGGTTCAAGATTTAGGGTCCGAGGTTCTATAGATTCATAGGTTGAGGGTTTGCCGCTTTAAGGGGGTTAATGTTAAGGCTTGAAAGGGCGACACCCCGAGGGTGAATCAAGCTCTGACTCTTTGCCGCCCTGCTGCCCAAAGGAGGATAGCAAAGAAAATAGCAGGATACGCCACCTGAGCAACTGCCAGTCAGGATTTCAATCGAACCCTGTACAGAATTCGATGTCCCCCTCCTTTAAGTGTTGGGGTTACTTCACTGTTTCATCCGGTGTTGTTGTGGAAGGGACAACGGACAGTGCTTGGGAGCACGGCAAGCCCTTGAAGACGCGAAGTGACAATGCTATGAAGATAGACAACATCCAGCCACTGCATACCACCAAAGAGCGCTACTTAGGGGCCTAGGGGTTTAGCTAGGGTTTGGGGGTTAGCCTTAAGCTCTAAGCCCTGGACCCCAAGCCCACCAGCCCGAGTTTTCGGAGCCGTAAGAGTTTAGAGATGTTTAAGGTTTAGGGCTTGGGGTTTAGGGTTTAGGGTTTAAGGCTTTGGGTTTAGGGTTTAGGGTGTAGGGTTTAAGGTTTAAGGTTCAGGGGTTTTGGGGTTTAGAGTGTATTCGGGCGTTAAGAAGTTCTGCCGATACAGGCTTCCGAATTCACATCTTGTGCTAGGCTCCGATGTACGGTTTAGGGATTAGGGTTTTGGGGTTGAGGGGTTTCCATGTTGAGGGTTTAGGGCTCAGGAGTGAGGGTGCCTTAAGAGGATTCCTCCTGATGTCTAGGCGGAGTTTCCGGATCCAACATCCTAAATCTGTCAACCGACCCCTGATATCCAAACCCAAAAGCGCTTAAATCCTTAACGCACAAAACTAGCCAAACCCGAAACCCGAAATTCGTCTCCAACCCCGAAACCCTCCTAAGACCCTGTAGAGCCCTATAAACTGTAGAAACCCATACATCCAAATACCGCAACCCTGAACCTCCACCCTTGAAGCTGTGCATCCAACCCACCGATGGTCCTTTTCAGCAAACCTAGCAGGACCCAGCATAGAACTTATTTCGAGGACTATTCGAACGTGTAGATCCCGTCCTGGACACCTTAAACCCTACACTCATAAACCCTATGCCCCAAAAGCCTCTTCATCGCCAGATCAGGATAAAGTCTACAGCCGTACAGAGTAAACTTCTGAAGCTCTGAACCCTACTACCTAGTTAATCACGAAACCTATAAGCCAAATTGCTAAAACCCCTGAATCCGAATACGTACTTACTCAAAATCTCAAGACATACTGGTTTACAAAACCAAACGACCAAACTGTAGAAATTTCTGAATCTTACCATCTGACTAGTTGCACGTTTGGAAAAACGGCTGAAGCCGTGGATCCTGATACCTACTGAATCACAAAACCTGAACCAAGTAAGACCCACACCTACTTAAAAGTCGGCCCAAAACTCAGAACCCTCAACCTTCAGCCAAAGCCGCGGCGACGAACGGCATTCGCCAGCCCAGACGAGGCCCGAGAAATCCGGCGAGAAGTTGACCTCTTGAAGTCCACCAAAACCCACATTATTGCCATAGCTACTTCTTTTGCTGTATCTCTATGTAGTACGACAAAAAGGGTGGAATAAAGGACTCAAGGTCACTGGGGTTTTGGGAGGTAGAGCTTAGGGCTAAAGGGGGTGGCGAGCGGCGCAGGACTTCGGGTAGAAGGTGTAGGGTTAGGGATGAGGGTGTAGGGGGGTGTAGGGCAGCACATCGGGTAGAGAGTTGGTAGATAAGGGGCTAGGGTAATTTGGGGTTTAGGATTTAGGGCCAGAGTACGGATTTTCGACTTAACGGCTGCGAATCTAGGGCAGCGGTTATCGTTCGTGAACACAACTTCTTTGACTGTTGGCCTTGGAAGTTGGAACATCTGTGAATCTGCGACCTTGGGCAAACTCAATCTCCCTGGCCTGAAGAACTCAAGACCTAAACTCGAATAGTCTAAACCAGTAACCGTCAAACCCTAAACCCTACACCGAACAAACGGGCCAAGAGGCTGAACTCGAAATCCTCAACCCAAAGCCGAAACCCGCCCTCCCCAGCCACGAATAATCGCACTGATGCCGAACCGTTACAATAACTCAATAAGCCTTAACCCAATATCCTCAACCCAAGGCCCAAATCCAATACGCCAGACTGAAATAAACCCTTTTTTGTTTATAGCCAAAATACACCTGGGAACCATATTTTGAGCATCAAGGTCCCTTATGTCAAACCCTATACGATAAAACACTGTAAATTCCTTCTCGACCCGTGTGGAACTGATAAATCCCACACCCAGAACCCCAAACCCTGTTCCAACCGAACCCTCAACACTCAACCCAAGTAAGCCTGTCGCTACCCCCACGGAGGTGGCGACGCCCATAGCCTCAGTAGCTGAAGGAGTCACCCGAACGCAGCCTTCGAAAGGCTCGGGTGCTGCAGTTTCGGCTTTAAGCTTTCTGCTTATAGTCATGTTGACTCGCGTTGTTTAGCCTCTAGAAGTCAACGCTACTGCATACAAGGTCTATCTGTCTGTCTGTCTGTCTATCCATATACCTATCTACCCATCCACCTATGTAGCGATCCACCTACCTAGCGATCTACCTACCTACCTACCTACCTACCTACCTACCTACCTACCTACCTACGTATCTATCTATCTACTGTCTATCTATCTATCTGTCTATCTATCTGTCTGTCTATCTGTCTATCTATCTATCTATCTATCTATCGATCTATCTATCTATCCATATATCGCTCTATCGCTCTATCGCTCTATCGATCTATCGACCTATCTATCTATCTATCGCTCTATCGATCTGTCGATTTGTCGTCTATCCATGTAGTCAACCCGTCTCAATCCCGTCCATCCATCCGTCCCTCCGTCCATCCATACATCCATCCATCCATCCATCCATCCAGCTATCTGTCTATCTATCTACTGTCTGTCTGTCTGTCCGTCTACCTGTCTATGTATCTATGTATCTATGTATCTATCTATCTATCTATCTATCTATCCATCTATCTATGTGTCTATTATCTATGTGTCTATGTATCTATGTGCCTATGTATCTGTGTATCTATCTATCTATTTATCTATCTATCTACCGATCTATACCCACAATCCTAACCCACAACCTTGAACTCGAACCGGCAGTCTCGAATCGCAACGTTCCCCTAAGTCCAAAACCTGAACTCATAGTTCAACAATCGAGAACTGATTGTAACCCCATAACTATGCCATAATTACAATGAGGAAGGAAGCAGCTGAAGACCAAGGGTTATTTTATCGGATTTAGGGTGTAGGGACAGTGTAAGTTACGGGATTAAAGTTTGGGTTTAAGGGTGGCTTCCGATGTTCAATCCATCAGAACAACGGCGAAAATGTGTCAAAATGCCTTCCTGAAGTTCTACAGGGGCTTTGGAGCGAGTTAGCTGCTGACCCAAACCCTAAACCCTAAACCCTAAACCCTAAACCCTAAACCCTAAACCCTAAACCCTGGCCAAGACGCAGCTGAAATAATCCCGCGCTGTTCGGCCGAGCAGAGGTCTCCACCTCAGAGGAGATCCGGCTCTTGCTCGTGGCGAAGATACAGGGGCCTGAAATATTCGAGCAGGCTTCCTTTCAAGGGTTCCTTCAAGGGATTCTGTAAGGGTTCTATAAGAGGTCAGGGGCCTTAGTACTTAGAATTGGATTTGGGGGTAACTGGAAGTGTAGTTATATATGAACAAGGTAAGAACTAAAGCGGAATACTGGTCGTAACCATTTCGGCCCCTATATTCAATTCCGAGGTTCCCCCTGTCGACCCGTTTAGGGCACACGTGCTTCTTGTTCTTCAACCTGAACACGACAGCCGTCCCAACACCCGAAATAACTAATAAATCCGTGCACCAAAGACCTCCAAAAAAAACCCTAAACCCTAAAACATATACCTTAAGCCCTAAACCGTAAACTCTAAGCTCTACACCCCCAAAATCCTGCAAGGTGTTCTGGGAGATCCTACAGGGCTCTGCCTGCCGTACATCTGGGAGACACTGGCAGCTTACCAGCAGCTAGTCACGCATGCATAGTTCACCATTTGATTGTAGCCCTTTGAACACCCTAAACCCTAAACCGAACCTCCCAAACCTCTAAACGCTAACTCGAAACTCTAAACTCTGAAGCTGGCGGCTTGCCCGACGCCTTCCATCTGAGCGGCAGAGGGAGTACAGCAGCGGGAAGGAGCCGCCCACAGATACTCCTTCAAGGTTTGGAGCTTGGGATGAAGAAGCGCTACCTTGGGGTTTATGAGTTAGGGTCCACACCTTACCTCTTTCATGCCAAATTAATGCAGACCGCCGATTGGTACGGCATCCGTAAGAGTAGCATCCGCACTCCGTACACCCTCCAAAGCCCTAGGACAAATCCCCGACATCCGTTTCCCATAACTGGAACTCTTTTCTGCAGGCCTCGATGCAGAGCTAGCGCTCCAATGGTTGGAGTCAGCGGACGTAAGCAAGCACACTACTTATGGGATTAAATATGAAGGCAGTCCCCCAAACCGCACCGTTTCTAAGGACTCATATGAGGAAATCATGTTAAGTAGCCGGAAAAAGGCAGGTTCAAAATTTAGGGTCCAGGTGAAGCTTCAGAATGACATTCGAAGGGGAACCCCATGACCGAACCGGCAAGCCCTGCCTGACCCATACTAAAGCCCGAACCCTACCTGGACCCTAAGAAACCTACCGTCTAGGGTTCCTGAATCGGATTTCCTTTTGTCAGACCTTGACAAGCGCAGATTAGTTTAGGCTACTTGGGGTTAAGGTTAAGGTTAAGCCCCAAATCCTACACCCTTAACCCCTACTCTGAACATTCAACCAAGAGCCTTGAACCGACCCTCAAGCCAAAACTCAACCCTACACCCATCCGCCCAGAAAGCCAAGCCTGTCAGAACTCGACAGAGCAGGTACCACCTCAGATGTCAGCTTTTTTTGCCGAGTGGTTTAAGGCAGTATCAGTAGATTACCCTAAACCCTAAAACCCTAAACCCTAAAACCCTAAAGTCCTAAAAAGGGCTTTAGGCATTTCGGGTTTCGGGCCCACCTTAGCTTTCCCGGCTCGAGCTTTGTGCCTTCCTCGGATCCGAAACCTGAGAGGTCCAGGGTGTACCTTAACCTGCCGAAACCTACTATTTTGTAGGTTCTTATTATAAACCCTAAATGTTGAATTTATAGGGACCCTACAAAAAAAGTAGGTTGTGGTAGGTTAAGGTAGGGTTATATCCTAAACCAGAGATGTCTGGAATTTAGGGCGTTGTCGGAGCCTCCTTGCTCCGGGCTTTGGTGCATCAAGGGCCTTGGGGCTTAGAGTTTCGAGAGTCGGATTCGGGTTTAGGGTGTTGGGTCTCGGGAGCCACTTAAATTACTCAATGTAGGGGGCTTAATGATTCGAATAGGGTTTTGGGTCCATGTAGAGTCTTGTGGCAGGACTCTGGCATCATGAAGAACTTGATCACGGCTGAACACTCCGCTGTTGCTTAGCCAGTCCGTGTCGAGGGCTTCCTGCTACGGCTATACTGCCAAAGCTGAGACTGGTCATAGGGGTTTAGGATTTAGGGTTGGATGCTTCCTCGAATTCCAGCTCTGTCTCGTCACGCACTGCTCACGATCAAGACGGCACAAAACGTGGTGAGCTTGGAGAGGTGTACATTGACTTCCGGAGACCCATATCCGAAATCTCAGTATTAATATGCATCTTCCGGTAATGAGTCAGCGCTTCAGGGTGTTGGGCTCAGCATTTACTGACCTCTGGCTGGAGCTCGGTATACACCCTAAGTGGGTGGTCATACTCCGATTCAGCAAGAAGGAGCTGTGCTGTGCAAGCAGAGCAGCAAGAAACCGCTGGAGCCGGATGGTATATACCTCGGCGGTTGTGGTTGTCAGTTAGATCTCAAGCATCCCACACTGGCTTTCCTACTGAAATTAAAGCGCAAAATACTTAATATGGGGGGCCTTAATAATCAGAATATTGTTTTGTGGTAAATTATGCTACACTTATAACTAGGACCCACCCCAACAAAAATAGGCCCCTATGTTAAAACAGTCTAAACTTGAAATCTGCAGTCACTCTGAAACCCCAAAACCAGACAACCCCAGTCCAAAACTCGACGCCCGCTGCAAGCTTCGAGGATATTCCATGCATCTGCTGGGTTCTTATTAAGGGATGTATTTTAAGTTGCTAGAATAAAGAAGCCGTATTGTTTACTATAGATCCCTTTTGTGATAACTTGAAGCTAAATGCCTTAACAACAACCCAGTTTGGGGCTCAGGAAAGGTGCCTACCGGTACATTGTGCTGAAAGTATGGGGAAATACTGCTGCGAGTTGCTACCAAAGACTTCTAGAACCCTTGCTTGCGGAACCGAGTGAGAGAGAGAGAGAGAGGACCTCTCTACCCGGGTCTATTTTCGATCAAGAACAGATGAGACCAAAGCCCGACAAAGTGGCCACGAGCCGGAACCCTCAACCCACAGAAAATGCTTCGGGCTAGGGTTTAGGGTTTTGGGTTTAGTAGAAGCCTTAACTGGGTTCTTGCTACGGGACTTAATTTAAGTTGCCATAATAAGGAACCATACTATTTACTATGGATCCCCATTATGGTAACATAAACTAAACCCTTTAACAAGAACCCAGGTTTAGTAGAAGCCGTAACTGCAGTTTGGGTCTTTTGGTAGGAGCGGGTTGGAGTTGGGGATTCGAGGAGTTTGCGTGTAAACTAGGTTGGGCCTTTAAAACCTCTGAGAAATGTTCGTAAGCCCAGCAAGGGAAAACATAAAATTTCCGAAGGGCCTACCTAGTCAAGTTGACGGTCACAATTTTCAGGATTTAGGTGGTGATGCAAACTCTTGCACCGTATCACCCGCTGGGGGGCCTCTCATGCTACCTCATATACAACCACATGCTAGTTGTGCCCCTCAAGCACGAAGCTATTGATCGGTCAACTTCGCAGCAGAGCTGCTTGATCAATGCGCAGGGGACGGAACCCAGGATGACTACGAGCAGAAGAAGGTTCACCTGGAGATAGCGTCAAGGGTTTAGGGTTTCCGGCTAGAGAGCTACCGGGCTTTTAGTATGTGCGGCTTTATGGTGCAGGTAAGGTGAAACGTCCGAGGCCTAACTTAGGGTGTATAACAGGTTAGCTGGGGTTGCTCAAGAATTGTGAAGGGCTTTCTTAAAGTTTCATGAATGTTGTGTTGTATCGTACATAAAGGATTTGCTTCTTTATGCCCAGAAACTAGAAGTTCACTCTCTCAGGGTCTCGACGTTTCTGGATGTTCGGCTGGCGTCTCGGCTGCCGGTGCCTTCCAACCAAGATGAAGAAACCATATGGGCTGGCTTTGGGATGCTCCTGCTGGGCCAGCACACTCTGGGCCTATGGGGTTTACGACAGGCGAAGGACACAAAGAAGTTCGTACAGCCGACCGGCCTACCCCACAAAACCCATCAATCCCTAAACCCAAAACCCTAAACCCTAAACCCAAAACCCAAAACCCCAGATTTTAAAGCCTAAACCGAAGCTCTCAGCCAAGCGTAGAATTAGAATTACAAGGAGATCGAGCTTGAAACCAACACAACCCCGAGAGAACCTGCAAAAGGGGTTCAGGGTTTAGGGATCAGGTGTAGGGTTTAGGGTTTAGGGTTCAGGGCTCAGGGTTTAGGGTTCTCAGCCCACGATGCATGTTTCCGGATCTGATCCGAATCTTGCATATCTGATCTGGCACCAACCTAAATCGCTGAAGCTGAATGCGTGCGAAGTAGCCCGATTCAATCGGTCTGCTAGCGGACCAAGAGCCAGGCTTGTTATGCCTGGCAAAGGGGCTTAGGGTTTAGGGTTTCTTGGGGGTTCCTAAGGGTCCAAATACCTAATAAACATTTACTCTCCGCAATGCGAAAACTTGATCCTCAACCCAAGTGCCAAAATAATTCCCTAATCAATTCCTACATGATTACATACTGCTTGTGGATGCTTCGGGTCTCTTCAAGACGAACCTTCTCGACTCGGGTGGAAGGTTAAGGGCTGAGTGCTCGAGGCAGGGTCCATTGTGACGTGTGGGTTTGAATGTGTGGAGTCTAGGCTGTAGGCTTTCGGCTTTGGGGTTTAAGCTTTCTAAAGCTTTAGGCTTTGGGGTTAAGGCTTTCGGCTTGAGGCCTTGGGGTTTAGGGGTTAAGGCTTAGGATTTAGTGCAGATGGCGAGGATGGAAGGTGCTGCGCCCCGGCCTCCGACGAAAAAGAAGCCTCAGATGTGCAAAGAGAAGCTAAAGTTTTCTGAGAAGCTCTCTGACTGCTCAGGGTTTGGGGGTTTGGGGAGGTATAAGGGTTTGGGGTCTATGGCCTAGAGTTAACTGGGGATCAAGGCTGTGACGGCCTCAGGCTTTGGGGAAGTCGGGCTTGCATGGGGATTAGGGTTTGGGACTCTGAGGCCTTAGGGTTCCGGGTTACTCGTGCTGGGTTTTGTTTCGAGGATGTTGGGGTTCAAGACTCATATCCGCCTTTCAAGAAACACCCCAGATTCCCAAAGCCTTAAACCCTAAATCCAAAAGTCCTACGCCATCTTAAGCCCTAATTTCAATAATGCTTCAGATCGACGTGGGAACTTCCCTCGAAATAACACCTTCGGCCTACCTTGGCAATAGAAGCCCTCTTCCTGCGGAGTTTAGTTAGGAGTTTAGGAGGTTAAGGATTACAGGGTTTCCCTAAACCCTAAAGCCTAAACCGAGGGATTCACCTGATGCTGTAGCTTGCGAAGCCCGAACTTGCCACAGGGCAGCATACAACCTCATCGCTTTACGCTTTGCGTAAGAACCCCGCGCTGTTACCAAGCTCTTCGGGGAAAATACGAAAGCCCAAAATCCTACCCTAAACCAACCCTAAACTTTGCTTTATGTTTAGTGCAGAAAGGCAAGGAGCCCAGCTGGACCTGTCCCCCGAGCTTGGAATCCTTCTCCAGAGGGCTAAGCTCAAACTCTTCGGCGATGGCACTCCTTTGCGGGATGTTTTGTCTTGAGGGTTTAGGGCTTTGGGTTTGGCGGTTTAAGGGCTTAGCGGTTTAGGGTCCAGGGCCCAGGGTTAAGGGCTTACGGGATTAGTTTAAGAGCTGAGGGATTTGAGGGTTTGGGCGGTTCGGGTCTTCACTTCCGAACTTCTTGGGATGAGAAGGCACCATGCCAGGGTTGCATACAAAACTGGTTCTATAAAAAAGGAGTGCGAGTTTCAGGTGGGGTGCAAGGTAGGAGTGGCCGGTATCTAAAACCCTGCTGATTTGGAGTCTCTGACCTGCTTGCGAAACCCGTCAGCCACAACGCTGGACTAAACCCGATAACCTCAACCGCTTATACTGCTGCAGTACATGCCGACACTCGTAGTCTAGCGCAGTGCACCCCGCGTAGCCAGACTCCTGCGCCAAAAGGGTCCTAAGTACCTATATCGTAGCATGTGGGTTTCTATATTAGGATTCATTACTATGATCTGGGAAAGTATCCCCCATGACAGTACTCAGGACCCTTTGGGTGCGGCTAAGGGGCAAGTTTGGCGCTGCCAAGTTTTGATCTGCATGCAGGCACATCGCCACAATCAGGAGTAAGCCGAGGGTATACCTAGCTGGCGGGGCGCGAATATAGACGCGTCACAATCAACCATTCGTTGGCTCTCTTTCAGAAAGACTTGACAAGAATAGATCACAGAATCCAAGACGGTATGGGCGTACGTGGGAACGTATATACCTGAGGGCATCTGCAAGACAGGCGTAATTAGCGCTCTGGCATTGAAGGGTTTGAGAGCTTCGCAGCATTCCAGACCCGAGACTGTCGAGGAATCATGAGGGAAGGTTCTGTCTGGCTTCCATATGTTCCGGCGAGCTGAATCTAAACCCTAAACCTATAACCCGAAACAAAAGCGTCATTCTCAAGTGCCATCATGGCTGCCAGCATTGCTTGCCTTTTGTTTACAGCTGTCATCGACTTGATTTCGTTGATCATGTGCTTGATTGAAAGCTGCGCTCAAGAGTAGCGGTTGCATTGTCAGTATTGCAGCGAATGCCACTATGGCAATGACATGCCATTGCTGATAGTGCGACTAAATCGATTAGCCGCCATTGCTGCTGTTGCTGGCAGTTGCCCGATAGTTCGAATACTGCTGCCAACCACTCTGCCAGCAACTGCTCCTTATCCCTTGGGGCGCCGCAGTTGACATGGTTGGGCGTTGCTGTTGCTACGATCACACTTGCGAGTGACCCTACAGTTGCCCTGAACACTTGCGAGAGCCCTGCGGTTGTTGCGTATCAAAACACGTTCGAACAGCCTGTCCAGTTAAACTCCAGAGTTTGTCAGCACCCTCCCTCACCTTATGCTTGAGCATGCTGCTAGGCATGTAGCATGACTTACGCTTCAGCCCTAACCGCTTGCAGAGGGAAAAAGCGATTGGAGTCATATTGCGCTGTGCCCCAACTCAAAAGCCCTGAATGCCACACTACAATGTAATTCTTGCGGTGATAACACGGATGGTGGTCGTGATGATGATTGCGATTATACCGCCAGCGATCATGAAGAAGAAGACGACGACGATTCCGATGATGGCTTCTTGCGGCATTAGCACTGGACCCAAAAACCCTAAACCGTCTGGCAGGATGGACTTCTAGTCATTCCATGGCCTTGTTGCCCTGAATGGAAATCATCTTAAACTCGCGGAGCCCAAGCACCATCGCTTGAAGAAACTTCTGACATGAGCCACCACCACTGCCGGCGATCTGGACATGGGATGTTGTCTAGATGAGTCTCGATGCTTCTCGGCCCTTTGAAGCGTCTGTTCTGCACTAATTAGATGGTGAAGGCAAAGTACGCTGAAAGAACCGCTATTTTTGATCGGCTCCACATGGTGATTTGAAGGCCTTGGGGTTGAGCAGTTTCGGGTTGTAGGGGTTTAGTTCATCATTCATGCCGGCAAGTTCGCCTGCACATGGGAATGGTCTTTGGCTTTCCGGGTTAAGGCTCAGGAGTTAGAAGTCATTCTGATATCTTACATGAGGACGGATTGTGGAACAAAGATAGAGGGGATTTGGCCTGGCAATCGTGGGTTGAGGTTGGCAATGTCTGCTTATGTCGAACCATGAGCCGTGAACCCGACACATCCAAAGTCTACACAAGGAAAGCCATCAAAAGCCCAAACCAAAGACTAGACTAACAAATTCCTAAACAGGAAGCCTCTAAATCAACACCCGTTGCGAAACCGTCGACAGCCATCGCCCATGCAGGTTTAAGTCAACATACCGACCTTTCCATCATGGGGGGTGGCGGAGTGAATCGCCTTGCTTATAATTCCCCGGCAGCACGGTAAACATACCGAAGCTCCACCCCTGGTTCCCCCACTCCCCAAACCCGAAACCCGACTCAAATCGTTGAGCCTGAAACCCTCCACCTTACCCTTACTTCACCCGAGATCCGAAGTCGCAAACCCCGAATCCGAACATGAGCAATCGAAAATCCGAAAACCCGAAACCCCAAACCCTACCACAATACACTCCAGATTCCAGACCAGCGGCTTCACTGCAATGCCGAGGACTCCAGTGACTCCCAAGGCTAACTTCTGAAGTAATCCTTAGATTCAAAGTTAATGGCTTTAGAGTTTATGGGGTTTGGGGTTGTCTCAGGGTTTAGGCTTTAGGGTTTAGTTGCTTTTCTAAATACGGTTTAGGGGTTTGGGGTTTGGATATGAAAAGGATGCCTGATCAGACTCACACTTCCGCCTAGCGTATGAAAACTGTACGTGACAAAGCCTGGATATTGCCTCTGATAAAGGGGCCTACATAAATTCGAACAGGGTTTTGGGGTCCTTTATGCTATAACTATAAGAAGGAACTGCTAATATAGTATTGGTAATTATTTAGGCCCCTACACTGCACAAACCCGAAGCCTTCTGGAGGTCTTGAAAGGCGATGTCTGTGGAAGGGACCCACCTTCTCCTTAAAAGGACGCAGGACCCGTTTATCTGCCCCCGGACACCCTGAACCCTAAATCTAAAACCCTAAACCCCTAATCCCTAAACCCTGAACTCAGCTCAAGAAGGACGCCGGAACCCTTCCACCGACTCCCGGAATAGTTGAATAGGTAATGGTCCCAGAAGTCGGAACCTGCAGAACCCTGCTTCGGGTTCAATGTAGGGGCCTTAGTAATTAGAATAGGGTTTTGGGGCCCATTATACTATACTTATAATAAGGAACCCCCAAAATAGCATAGGTAATGATTAAGGCCCCTACACTATTTTGGTGGGGTCCCCATAGATCCATCGGGGCTTGGAGTTTGCGTTTGTTGGGTCGGGCTTGGAGCTCCAACCGGCAGACTGGCAGGCGCGGGCGTTCGGAAAAAAACGCCTGTGGCCCTAAAGCCCTAAAGCCCAAAGTGAAGCCACTGAACCCCAAAACCCCCCCCCCCCATTCCCGAACCCCAATCTCGCTCGCAATACCCCAACGAAAGCCATAAACCCGAAATCACAACTCTTGAATTGTAGACCCTAAACCTGACAGTTGCCATGCGAAGCATCGGGCTATGCACTTGTCCAACGCAGCGCCGCGCGGCCGTTTCGACGCGCTCTCGCGGTCCTCCTGATTGCTTCGGTGATTAAAATGCACAGATACACAATGTAGGAACCTGATTTAGAAACCCTGGTGCTATGACCCAAGATTTCCGAATCAGGTTCCTATATAATACCGCCCCTACGGCCCTAGGTCGCCGTTGCAAGGTCCTTCTGGCTGGCCAAGAAGGGCATGGAAGTGCGGCCATGCGCGGAGACGCAGGGCACTTTGGTTTGGCCAGGAAGGCGATGGGCTCAGTCTGTGTCTGGGGTCTACGAGAATGCTTCGAATATCGTTTTGGGGGTTACTGTTTTGAGCTTCTATATGTCGGGGCTTCAGGGTGTGGGTTTTTGTTCAGGCTGTCGGTGGTTTAGGGATCAAGTCTCTGCGGGCTGAAAGCTTGGGGACTTTGGGGGTCGCGAGTGTTTTTAGTTCACGACCATGAGGCTTCGAGCATATGAGTCTGGATGCGGGGTGTGAGCACACAACTGGAAATGACCTTAGTGGATGGAAAAGGCGTCTCTAAGCTGCAATGACTGGGTCAGAGGCTTGACTCACTCTGGGTAACGTTTTTGGAGAAGTCCTTCTGTTCGAACTTTAGCAATCAATCTTCGTCCTGATTGACACGTCGTTCAATTGCTCTGATTACTTCGTCGTGCAGAAACGGCTATGGAAGCATCTGACCGAGTGGAAAGCAGCCCTTGGGACGATTCCGTCGCCAAAGGTCAAAGGTCGGCCACAGCCACATGCAGTCTAGTCCGTGGTGGGATTGGGTGTGTACGGCTTAGAGCTCCGGAGCCCCAACCTACTGAGGAAGGTTTTAGGATGTTTTAGGGTTTAGGGCACTACTTTCAAACTCAAGAAGTCTGCAGGCTCCAGATGCGGCAGATAGCAGTGGAACACCAGCAATAAACTCGTCGAGGAAGGACCACCTATACTTTGTTCTAAGGCACTCAAGTCTACAGGGGCACTGAATATGGGGAGTTAAGATTTAGTGTCTTGGTTTTGAAGGTCAAAGCCGGTAACCGACAAGTTCGCCTCCCAATTGATTTAGGACTTCGGGTTTAGGGCTGAAGGTGAAGAGGGCTAGGATCTGGAGTTTAGGGTCTGTTCGGGAGTGCTTCTCGTACCTCTCCTTCTACCACACGGTCTGGATAACTAACGCTTGGGGCTGTATCACTGCAATGCTAACGAATGCTTTGTCCGGACATCTGCAAGGATGGAAAGTTTCTCCTGCCATCGAGCTATGGGAACTTGTTTTGGTAGGGCATTATAGTGGGAAGTCTTTCTGGTCTGAAGTTGTTTCTGGAAGCAGGGCTCCCGACATCATTGATTACGATCACTATTCCTATCGCCATTCTATTTCTAGTCCTATTTATATTACTCCCAGAGTACTTGGGAAGGCAGCTCAGGCAGGCAAGAACAATATCACCGACTCCCCAAAACCTTCAACCCTATCCTCAAGACTCTGGACCTCGCTCACGCAGCAGCCCTGCGATGAGGTGGCTCACAATGCACCCCTGGGAGAAACCTAAGTGAGAAAGATCTTGATTCAGGCTTTGGACTTCCGTGTTGGAGTTGTGGGTCTGGCTGGGGGTGGGGGCTTGGACCGGAGAGTTGTGAGTGTGGGGTCTTGTCTTCAGGCCTGTACAACGTTTACGCTTCTTGGGTTATGAGTTTTGCTTCGACCCCTCTAAACCTGAAACCAAAAACTCTAAACCCTAAACCCATGTAGGAGAGATGGCCAGCCCGAAGCGCTGAAACCGCACAAATTCTCGTAGGATCCCTTTAAGATGTTGCAGTGGATCCATCCATTGTGGCCATGGGCCCTATGCCTGCAACCTCTCTACAAGCTAAACCCAGTCCCAACGCCTTATGAAGACCTGAGCACCAAGCCCCTAAACCCTAGACCCCATGACCCCGCAAAAACCTACATCTCCAACAATGCCTCAACACCCTATTCAGCCTAAACCCCTAAACATCTCAACAAATCTGAACATTCACTGCGAGCCTTACGAAACCATATACCCCAAACCATGCTTGAAAAAATGACCCCTACCCCAGTACAAACCCTGAACACTCTAAGTCGAGGGCTTTTGACGGTCGGCCATTCTTCTGAGCACTGGGCCGAGTATCACGTCGACGGGACCGTGTTCCTTGCATGAGCAAAACCCACGAAGAAACCTAAAGCAAACCTGGCTCTCAGGGGGGGACCGGAATCTAGCAGTTTTCCGAAGGTTAACCTATGATACCAACAACTGCAGTACTACTGGTGAGAATCGTAAGAACCTATGCGAATCTTTTAACAGAAGAAAAGCAGGAGCAGGAACGATAATAGCAATTGTAACCAGAATGTCACTGCCAATAACACGACACAAGAACAAGAATCAACAGCAGGTTTGGAGCCTAGGGTTATAATATCACTAGATGCCGAAACCACAGAAACAGGAATAATAACAGTAATGGCAATAGCAATAATAAAGACAGACTAAAAAAGAACTCGCAGTCAATAGCACCATGTAGGAGTAGTAAAGCAACAACACTGGTAATATCAATACCATACTCGGTATAATCGTGAGTGAAAGAGGAGGCACAACATAATATAATAACACTAATGAGAACAACAACAGCAAAAATGACCGCAACAATAACAAGAATACAAACAGTAACAGCCATGCGGCCAGCACTACGAGTATTATAATGTGGGCAATCATCACAACGACTGCTGGCAACATTGTCTTATGGGCCCTTATGGGAGCGGTTTGTTCAAGTGTGTTAGATCAAGAACAACAGCATGCATTAAAACGAAGCAAACTACATGGTGCGCGCCCCATTGGCGCCCCTGTAACGGGAGGCACTTCTATGTTGACATGCTGAAAACACTGGCAGGGGCGATATATTCGGAGTTCGGGGACTCTCTGGGCTGCAACGGGGCTTATGTCAACTCGCAAGCAGTTTGGCGCGATGCTGTTTTGAATGTGTTACACCCCGCGACGCAGAAACTGCTGTTACGAAAGCAAACTTGAAGATTTGCATGTTCGCTGAACACAGCGGGCCGTTGTATTTAAGGAGGTATATACAGATATAGCTAATTAACCGACTATAATTAGGAAACATGGGTCGCAACATAGAAATTTTAGTCAAAACTTTAAAACATCATTCCGAGTAAGATGCTAGACGTGCAAGCCGAACAACTAAAGCAGCTGTTACTGGCAAAGTAGTCATTCCTCAGTAGCGAATGCCTATGTCAGAAACACGAGGACTTAGGAAACATGGTTCGAGTACATGTGAGGCAAGTCATCATCAGAAATAGAGAAAGTCATTACCCTCCCCATGAGGACAAGAATTACCGGCAGCAAGCACCACCATGCAAACATCACCATGAAGAGTAGCAGAGAGCAGGAGCATGGTAGCTTCAACGTGAGGCAAGTCATCATCAGAAGCAGCAGGCAGCACCATGCAAACATCACCATTAGGAGTAGTAGAGAGCAGGAGCATGGCAGCTGTAACGTGAGGCAAGTCATCATCAGAAGCAGCAAGCAGCACCATGCAAACATCAGCATTAAAAGTAGTAAAGAGCAGGAGCATAGCAGCAGCAGCAACGTGAGGCAAGTCATCGTCAGAAACAGAACGTCATTACTCCGCCCCCCAACCCCCCGCCGCCCTTACCCCCGAAACAGAAAAGCCAGAGCAAAACCTCGGAAAGCGCGTACGGGTCACGCGCCAACTACATCGTGTGTATAATATATAGAGGTACAGATATGTAGATATACATACCAATACACATGCACACATACCTACATACCTACATACCTACATACATACCAACATACATACCTACATACATACCTACAGACATACATACATACATACCTACATACATCGAGACATATAGACATACAGGTTTGTAGTCATGTATATTTACATCTTCACATGTATACATATGTACACATATGCCAATAAATATAAATATATGATACCCCCCAAAAACCCTACCCTTCAGTAGTTTGTACACTGCCGTCACATCGATTAAGGACTAGACCGCACACATCACACTTAAAAATATCAAAAAATATCAAATTATATTGTTTCGCTGCTATGAACATCGAACATCTAAGATCCCACAGAAACTTCTCCCAGGATCTTCGATGTTCAATGTTCAAAGCAACGAAAAATATCAGTTTATATTTTTGGGATATTTTCCGTCATGTATATATATATATACATGAATATATATTATGTATACTATCCTGTATATTACATATATACAAATAAAATTCAAATACTACCATATATCTACATATACACACGTGCTGAGTTTTAGTTGCAGACTGTCCTCATGCAGATCCCCACGCTCTAGATTCCTTCATGCGCAGATTCAGGCGGCCCAATACCAGTACTGGTTCAACAACCACGACCCCCGGGCCACCGCCTGTGACCTGTGTACGTTGCACATGAAGAAGATGATGAAGGACGTATGAGTTCACTGAATGGCATCGGTGTGATTGTGATAGCAAAGCTACATTTGCTTGCAGGAGTGTGCAGTGAGGCTATCGAAAAATACGGAAAAAAACCAACGTGCCTGCAATGTATGTATTATTACCTTTTGATGACATAATATAAAACTGGCTATGATGATACCAGTAGCACTATCATCACATCCAATTTGTCTTGGCACGATACCATGATGCGAGGAAAAGCTGGCTATGATGATACTGTTAGTAGTATCATCACATCCAGCTTGTCTTGGCGCGATACCATGATACGAGGAAAAGTTACCTATGATGACACTCTTAACGATATACGTATATATCCATGTACTGAATTTAGAGTACATGATTCTCACACTTATAAAAATACTATTCCAGAAAGAAACGGCGACATACATGATACTACATATATGCATATATATATATACACATATGTTATCCTATGCGTTCCCGTTTCCCATGAGCGAGCCCCAAACCCAAAGCCTGAATCCCTAGCCATACACCCTGAACCCCTAAACCCTAAACTGACACAGGTCACATCCTCTGCAGTCTTCATCATGCCTCCTAGGTCCTAGTATGCAGCCAACCGCAACACATGTTGATATACTAGCATAATTGGAGATATAGCATAAAAGTAATGTCTAGAATAGCATATCCATTTTCCAATAATGCTAATAGATCAATACTAGTATTGGTATATCAATCTGTATTTCGGCTGGCTTTTTGTAGGACGCTCCTCGGCTGAATGATTCGGCTCAAGCGCGAGTTCAGGGCCACCTAAACCCCTTACCCCTAAACTAGACGACTGAAATACGGAGCTACAGCCCGAACTCTCTGCCTAAAGGTTGTTTGCGTGTAGCATTGTAGTGTACGCCATGGAGGCACGCCGAGCACCTTTACCTGTTGGACCTGTAACGCCTGAATCACCTCTACCTGCTGGAGTTGTAACGCTTGAAGCACCTCTACTTGTTGGACGCCTAAAGAGGACGGGAGCTGTAGTGCCACGTCAGGAACCGCCCGAGTCGTGACGCCGCCACCTCGAGAACCTGTCCGACTAGTGCTGCCACCGCCGAAACGTGCCCGAGTAGCAGAAGCCGCTACAGCGAAGTCTTCAACAGCGAAACCTTCTAGAAGTCCGTCTCTGCAAGATGGTGTAGTTGGAGCTCACAGTCCTGTGGTACCTGAACTTCGTCGTGCTGTTCGAGAGCCTGCGTTTCCGCCCCAGTGCTACCACATCTTCGTCTTGTTCGAGAGCATGCGTTCCGGTCTCCAGTGCTACCACAACCTCGTCTTGCTGTAAGAGAGCCTGAGTATCCGCCGTTGCAAACAGTGACACTGTCCAGCTGTGGCTGCTCCAGAGCTTGCTGTTACCGACCAGGTCCTCGTGACGATAAGTCTTAAGATCTAAGGAATTCAGGTGAATTTTATGGCATGGTAGGACGCATGGGATGGAATTCCCGCATCATGCGTGGTATGTTGAACATGCCTGAATTTAAGAAGCGCGTCGCTCGCGCTGTGACTCTGGCATGGTCTAGCAGGGTTGCAAGGATAGCATGTCGCTGTCGTGCAGGCGTCACCGAAGTGTAACAGCTGTCACCGCGCTAAGCATGCTTTTGGACATGTATCTAAATCCTCAAAGTGAAATCTTCGTTGAGCACTTAGAGAAGAGAGGATGGAAAAGGACGTGTCGCGGTGAATGTGTTGAATGTGTAAGCGCATCTGCGGCCGATGTATATGAAGATTTGCAAGAGATATGGAATATGCTTCTTTTCCAGGAAGTGAATCTAAAAGTGCAGCGGGGATCTTCCCGAACCGGCGTACGTGACCGGCCGAGCCCCGCAGCTGCATTAAGGTTCATAAACAGGGAAGATTAAGCAATACTTAGTATATTTATTTTGGTTTGAATGATTGTGTGTGTTCGTAGACAGGGAAGACAAAGCAATACTTAGCTTTTTGATTTGTTCTATAGGGTCTTGTGTTTTGGTAGGCAGGGCAGAGTAAGCAATACTTACAATGATTATTTTGCTTTTTTGCTTGGAGGTAGGTTTTAAGGAGGGTAGCAAAAAAACAAAAATATATATATATATATGTATGCTAACACCCCCCAAAAAAAAAACTACCCGAGGTGCCGCGATAGCTCCACCA
>CAJNDV010000781.1:11091-21529 GCA_905221635.1 Symbiodinium sp. CCMP2456
GGGTTTAGGGTCTGGGGATTAGGGTTGACGGGCTTAAGGCAGTGTAGGCTTTCGGGGTCTAGGGGTTGCGTAGGAGGGTTCTCAGTACGGTATCCCGAAAAACCCCTGCTTCAGCTGGCCCTTCAACAGGGTTGTACAGAACATCAAACGTTTCATGTTTTTCCCTATTGGATATGAATCTTTGGGAAACCCCAAAGTCCAAAGCAGCACGACCTCCTCTAGCCCCGGATTGCGCTGCCTTTCTTTGCTATCTTCGCTTCGTGTTATCGGACCTTATCATATCCGTCATGTCGTAACCCTAAACCTTAAACCCTAAACCCAACAAGTTGTCCAAAAGATGAGGCTCTGGGGGGCTCTGGAGGCCTCCTGTGTAGGGACTAGACCGCCATCCTCAACTGAAAGTGCTGGAGCAAGTGGCACTCCCCCAAACCCCGGTTTAGGGTTTAAGGTTTAAGGTTTGAACACTGCTTCCGGAAAAAGACATCAGAATAAACAACACCTCTTCCCCGGTCCCACCAACTAAAGATGCTGAGCTCCTCAAAGCACAACCCTGAACACTGTAAGCCCTAAAACCTGAGACGGTTTAGGGCTTACGGGTTTAGGCTTCAGGGTTTTCAGCACACCCAGCTCTTGGCCGCATGCCGGCGTGGTGTCTGGGAGGATGGCTGCAGCAGGAGGTGGGCTGTCCTCCATCTAATAGGAGTCGGAATGGTTACCCGTACTCTTCTGAAGGTAACTATAGCTATACTGAAATATACACTCCAAAATCCCCAAAACCTATTTTCACATTAAAGTACTATGTCTGCGGTATCTCATTGGTATTGGTCTTTAAGGTTGCAAGGTTAGGGTTTGCCCAAGTGGTGTGTGCGGTTAGGCAGATTCAGGAGTTCGTCAACCTGCTGCTGCGGCCGATGCCAGTGTGGCTATCTTCTAGCTATCTTCGCGCTCGTCCAGGAAAAATCGAGCTGAACCCTAAATCCTGCAGATGCCAGAAGCAATCTCTTGGGACCAAAACCCTGAACCTTGAAACCACAACCAAAAATAACTAAAACCGATGAGCCCTAAGCAGGCCCCCATCGCAAGTTTTCAGGGTTTCTAGGCCCTATAGAGGCCTACTCAACAGAACCAAAAAGTTACACTTTTCAGACTGCATATAAAACTACAGGAAGCCAAACAAAAACACCGGAGTAAGAAACACTAAACCCAATATCCCCATAAACCCTTAACCAAGTAAAGCTTGTAGGGCTATAGGGTTGCGGCCGGTCCTCTGGGCTCTCGAGCGCCAGCTCCTGCGCGAGCTTTCGACGGCAGCATGGGATACCCAAAGACTCCATGTAAGTATGCAGATAGTACCTTTTCTTAGGGTCTAGGGTTTGGGGTTTAGGGGTATACAGATAGTACCTGCCTTGGGGTCTAAAGTCTAAAGTCTATAAGTCGCACCTACTCTTAGCTAATCTGGGGTCTTAGGATTCCTAGATCCACATCTCTTCAAAGCCCAAACTCCATGCCCAAAGCCCCAAACCCGAAACATACCCAAACCAGTTACCCTAACCCTAAACCCTAAACCCCTAAACCCGAAACCCTAACCCTAGACCCTCAGAGTCTAGCTGCAGCCGAAAGGACGGGAGACTCGGAGAGACCCCTAACCCCAAACCCTAAAGCCAAACTCATATAATGTAGCGGCATAAATAACTGCCCATACTATTGTAGGGGTTCCTGATTACAAATCGCATATAACATACCCCAAAACCCTGTTCGAAGTATTCAGGCCCCACTATTAGAAGATCTCCCCTGAATTTCTGCGTCTCCGTGATTGGCTGCGCCGTCGCCCGGTCATCCTCGTCGAAGCGACGCATTAGCTCCTCCGACACTTAGGAGGGACCAGGGCGCATAGTTGCAGCTACCGAAACTTGGGGGGAGGGTATCCTCCAAATAAGCCTATATAGCGTCTTATATACTATGGCACCATGTGGGGATTATGGATGAATAGAATGGGCTTTTGTCAGTTGTGAGGGCTCCCAGGGGGCATTTTTACCATTCAGCTATATGGCCCTAAAGCCTAGTAAGGAACATCCTGCAAATCCTACAGACCCAACAAGAACCGAGAAACAAGACAGACAGCACTCCGCGCCAAACTCGCGAGAACCCTGGGCCAAACCCTGTGCGACCATGATGGAGCCTTCAACACAGTTATTAGGCTTTCGGGATTAGGGCTTAGGGTTCACACGCAAACCCTAAACCCTGAACCACCGTAGAACCTTGAGATGAACCCTTAAAGAACCCTTCAGTAGGGTAATATGGGGGCCGTACTAATTACCCATACTATTATGGGGTTCCTTATTATAATTATATAGGTATCACATATCCCAAAACCCTTTTCGAATTATTAAGGCCCCTACATTAAACCCTTATAATAACCCTCATAGTCACCCTTTAAAGGAACCCTATTCTAATTATCAAGGCCCCTACATTACACTTAGGATGCAGGGGCTGAGCTCTGATCGGCTCATGGCACACCTCGAACCCTTGGGCCTTGGACCCCCTGATAGGTTTTTAGGGTTTAGGGCTTTAGGGTTGAGGGTTTTAGGGTTTCAGGGTGTTGGGGTTCTAGAGTTTAAAAGGTTTTAGGGCTTTAAGGTTTTAGGGTTTAGGGTTGTTGTATGGGTTTCCTAAGCGGTGTCCTAAGGGGTTTATATGGTGACTGATAAGGGGCTTTGGCACGGGCTTTATTATAAAGGGGGGGGTCGTAAGGGCTTTTTGTGGGTTTGTGGAGGGCGTTGTCGGGTGTGTACTAGAGTTTCTATGATGTTTTTTGGGACTAGCTGGCATTAAGCTGGTGTGTTACAGTGTTTTATCGGGTGCGCTGTCCGTGGCAGGCAAAGATTCTGGAATGTTGAGGGCCCATTCGAAGCACTTTTCGTCTCTTACCGTCCGTCTCTGTGTCTGGCACGGCAACACTCAAATGCTCCAAGGTGTCCAGAGCTCATCGAGCCGATGCTGCTGTTCCGACTACCGGAGAAGCTTGGTGTCAACTGCGAGAGGTGTTCAGTGGATTACTAGACTGTCGCGGCGCTTGCGTCACATGCGATGGTGACCGAGTGAGAGTGCTTGCCTCGACCAAAAAACGGCAACCCTTCGACCATAGAATCTTAAACCTGTAGCCTGAACCCGCGCGAAAACAGAGTGAACAAGCAACAGGAAAACATATCGACCACCACCAACCAGCCTCCCAACGAAAACGAACTCAACAGAAACCGTAAGCACGTTCAACGTAAGCGGAGCTCTATAGAAACAACAAGAAGCAAATCTACAACTAAGACTGAAGTAAACTACACTACTGCACCATGAGCAGCTCAAGAGCAACACATGGCAACAAACCAGCCTCGAAGTCAGCGTCGAACTGTGGCGCAGCCTCGCCAGCGCCTCGGACTTGCGTCGGTTGAAGTCTTCTACAAGTTGGCTGCCTCTCTCTCTCTCTATATATATATATATGTATGTATGTATGTATATATATATATATTTATATTTATAGGTTTCCTTTTTCTTTTATGCATATATATATATATACAAATGTATTTGTACATATCAGAGAGGGGTGCAGGGAGGGGTATCTAACCTAGTAGTCGTCATGTCTCCCAAGTACTCACAGAGGTTCCATAACGTTCCCACAAGTCGGCTGACGAAGATCTCCTAAGGATCCCTAGGCCCTAATAGGGCTTCGGGTTTAGGGTTTAGGGGTTTCGGTGGTTTAGGAGATAGGGTATAGGGGTTTAGGGTTTAAGGTTTAGGGTTTTAGGCTTTAGGGGTCTAGAAGGGTTCTACAAGGTTGTGTGTCGTGCTTAGGGTTTAAGGGCTTAGGTACATGAGCCTACAGCTCTAGCAAACCAGCACTAGCACGGGGTGTAAAGTTGTATAGGGTTCACAAGGCATTTATAAGTCTATAAAGCCCAAGGGCTCCAGTTACCTAAATAGTAGGTTACTAACCCTATATTATGTACCCCAGTAACCTACTATTTAGGTAACTGGAGCCCTAGGGAAGGTTAGGAGGAATTTACCTTAAATCAACATAGGGGTGGTTGTCAAAATGATGGTCCCTTTTTGGGTCCTTATTATAATACGGCACCTAATATTTAGGGTACCCAAAAAAGGGACCCTAATTTTGACAACCACCCATATGGCCAATTGTAATAAGACCCCACAACACCAACATCCTCTAATGGTTGTTCCCTTAAATTTATAAGTCTATAAAGGTTAAGAGGAATTTACCTTAAGTCAACATAGAGATGTAAAGGTCAACTTCAGGTCTGTTGCTGAGGTACTGGATTTTGAATCTCTACCCGTCTTGGTTTCAAAGTTTTGAGGGTATATTATACTTAATGAAACGAGAATAACATACTGATATGAGGGAGGTGAGGGGACGTATGAACGATGAAGCTCAGCATTCAGACCCCTACTTTTGCGGCCTCTGTCAGGGTTTGTACGGGGTTGATAGGCCTGCGCTAATTAAGCGCGCCATGCGATTCTTTGCTTTTGTCCCTGCCGCAAGGAATGAGAATGCCGGCCCTGGAGTTGCTTCCGTGCGTATCCATGCGTCCTTGAAGGTAGTTCGGTTTTGCCCATCCTGGACCGATGACAATCCGATTCTACAGCCTTCTCCCCACGACTGTCACAGATAAAGTAACTCTGTTGTAGAGCTCATGCGGACGCGCTGATAAAGCAACACTGCGAAGGTTCCGAGCCCAATCACGACACTTGAAGCCCGTGAATGTCCTCCCTATCCTAGAGGGTCCACAGGTCCCCGAAACCCGAATGAGGATGGTCTTTTTGGGATCCAACGACCCTCTGGCTGTATACGAGAGGATCAACACCTGTTGGTTCAGTTTCTAACACCTCTGCGGTCTGTGGAAAGATACCGTGATTTATGAAAGAGTTCAACGGGTTTCTAGCACTTTATAGGGCTTTCCTTCCGCAAAAGTACGACTTGTGCGCGCTTCATCGTGGGTTTTAACATGTTCTATCTTTCGGGCTTGTATGGCCTTTCCCAACGAACAGTAGAAGTTTACAGGGGCCTATACGGATTTTTTCTGACAGTCGGGTTGTTCCAAGTGAAATTTAAAGGGTTTGTCGCACACAAGAGATAGACAAATATATGCATATACAGAGACCCCACACACCGTAAACTCTTACTAGAGACACCTTAACCCCTTTCAAAACCCCTTCTACTAACCCTTGTAGGAACGCCTAATCCCTGAACCTTGAACCCTACGAATTATTCCAATTATTTCTGACAGAAACCTATAAACCTAATCCTTCTACCAACCCTAACCCCAAGAGGAAGTCCTAAACCATACGTCCTCAACCCTACCACTATAACCACTATGGGAAACCCTTTAAAAGGAACCTCTAACCGGAACCCTTGAAGGAGGCCTACAGGAACCCTTCACAGGAAGAGAGACCAGAGTTCCAGGTTCCCCACCTTTCGTGTCCACCTCTTCGGTGGAGAGGGGCGCTAGCGCGCGAGCAAAAAGCTGTTCCTGGCGTGCTTGTTGGTGCTTGTTTTAAATAAGGGCCTCAGTAATTCGAACAGGAATTTTGGCGTGTCTACAGTTCAAGCATAATAAGGAACCATTGGCATGTATGATACGAGCGGTTCTCAGGGTTTAAGGCGAACAACTAGACAAGGCTTCCTTTTAACGGCTCTTTGATTGGGGTCTGTAGTTCAGGTTTCGCCTCAAAGGGTTCCTAAGAAAGGGTGCATTAAAGCTACTATAAGGGCGACTAAATGGGTCTTGAACAAGGGCCTGAGCTTTTGGAATAGAGTCTTGGGGTATCTATAAGCATAAAAATTGGCAAGGAACCTTAAGGCACAACATGGGTACCTATCAAGATTCGAGGAGGGTTTTTGGTTACCTGGCTTGTGGCTTAGGGTTAAGGTTCAGGATTTAGGGAACTCCTGTGGAACCCGACTCGGAGTACGAAGGCCCCGATATTAATCCGCAGCCCGTTTGTAGAACCTTTTGTAGAGTCCGTAATGTATGTCTCAAATGCTCCTGCGGGTTTTGAGACTCTAAATACCCTGGACTTCTACACACTTCTACACCCAAACCCAAAACCCGAATCCCCTAATATTCCTAAACCATTAAAGCCCTCAGCCCTTGGACCCTGAAACTTACAAACCCTTACTGTAAACCCCTAAACTCTCACCGGGCAAACCCTAATTCCGAAAACCATGAACTTTTAAATCCTAAACCCCCGGAACACTTTCAAGCTTCCACACATCCGAAACGAAACCCTGAGCCTCCATCATGGCGTCGTCGTCCACGGTCCGGCGACGTGCGGCCGCCTGCGCAGCACGCGGGCTTTGAAGGCTATGGGGTCTCTTCTGTAAGGTTTTATAAGGTTTTATGGCGTGCAAGATTTAGGGCTTAAGGTCTGCGGGTGGTGGGACTAGGGCGGAAACGCTGAGATTACGGTTTTGGGGTGGTCAGGATGTTCGTTAAGCTCAAAGTGCAGCGGGGTGATTAAGCTCTCTGTCTAATTTGCGACATACCAACGGCGGCACAGTGCCGTGGCGGCTGCTACTACTACTACTACTACTACTACTACTACTACTAGTACTCGTACTAGTACAAGTACTAGTACTAGTACTACTACTCCTGCTACTACTACTGCTACTGCAGCTAGTAATCCTACTACTTACAAAAATGCTGACGCCCACGAAAGCCATGCAACATCCAGTCATATCCAGTGTCGCATCTTGGTGTCCCTGAAGAGTTTCGGGCAGAGATACTGCTCCAACTCATCATTACTCAGCACGGCCATGCGATGCCGTGCGGCTGTGAACGTGCCGGACGCTGTCCGCCACATCGCCCAATATTGCTCATGACTTGCCCCAGTTTGGTGATGCCGTTGACGATCTGCCCACGCTTGCACACAGGTGCACCGCGACGAGGCTCGATTCTAGATCTTGAATCTGCACTTTTGATTAATAAGAAGTCTTCGGTGGGCGAGAGGAACGTGCATTCGACAAGGTGGTCCCCGGCGGTTGGCCCAAGGTTGGCAAGAAGGCCACTGGGTCCGTGAGAAGGCCCTGCTCCACCAGAGGGTTTTGGAATGGCAGCCCTCCCACCACAGTCCGTTTTGTGTGGTTGCGAGTCGTCGCCCGCAACAGTCCCTTCATGGTGTTGCACCGTGTGACTATTTAGTACCCCAATGTGCCGGCACATCGGGACATTGCTGTCAATGTGTTGTTTGTTCCGGGTGCTGGCCGAATAATCCACTAATGTGCCGGCACATTGCGCGATGATAAACCCATGTGCCACCATCCGGGGTATGCTTTCAATGTGCTTCCACATTGCTTCCGTTAAGTAGTGAACTTCTGCTGCAATTGCTGGCAACGCCTCATCCATCCTAGTGTGTTGAATGAAAATGTTATTTCGAGTACTGTTTTTGTTTCCTGCTTGCTTACATTTGTCACTCTACAGTTGTTACAATCAACCACACCGGACGAACACAGAATGCCACACATCATTCCGCTTGTGCGCCCATGGACCTGGCAATGCACACTTTCATCCCATGTGGCTGGGCGTTTGTGTGTGTGTGTGTGTGTTTCAGGTTTCTGGTGTATGGTTCCGTGGGCCTGCTCAGGACCTTTCCTAGTGCCACTAGCACTCGCAGCAGCAGCCCCTGAAACCATACAAATCCCCAGAATGCCCGCATTAAGCCTAAAAAAAGCCCACTGAAACTACCCACACGGTTTCTGACACGCCTTCTATCTGTCCTTTTCAAGGTAGGAGTCCGTAAAAGGACCCTATTCTAATCACCCCACTTTCCTGAACCAACACCTAAACCCCAAAACCCTACACTCAAAACACGAAGCCCAAAGCAAGTCCTAAATTCCTAAATCTCGAAGCTGATCCTCTACATGCTACCCCATCCTACCCTATCCTGCCCACGGCCTCATCGAAGTTGAGCAACCTTGGAGAGGCCCTACCTAAACCCCTAAACCCAGGAGTTGGTCTTTGGGGTTTACGGGTCCCTGTTGGAGGGGAGGTAGGGTCATGGGGTATCGGGATTTTAGGGAACCTTGAGGAGACACACAAATACAAAAGTAAACACATAAATATATGTACATGGGTAGTTCTCTAAAGCACGGTCCCTTTTTAGGTCCCCAGAAAAGTACTGCACCTGTAAAAAAAAACGGATGCTAAAAGGGACCCTCATTTAGAGAATACCTACGGTGGCCTATCTATCTATCTATCTATCTATCTATCTAGCTATCTATCTATCTATCTATCTATCTATCTATATGGATGGCTCAGGGGTTCAGGGGTCTATACGGTATAGGATAGTGCCAAGTTTGGGGATTATTGTTTAGGGTCTGCCCAGTTGAAGGTTCAGGTTTAGGGCTCTTGATCTAGGTATCATTCCCTGCTAGGTATCATTCCCAAACACTCCAGGTACCTGGTATATAGGGCTCTAGGGGCTCTAGTACCCTCTATAGTAGTACCTGGCGAGTTAAGGATTTCTTAAGGTTGCTTATAAGTAGGGCACCCACCCCCCCCCCGCCCCCCCCCAAGATGGAGTCTACAGGCCCAAGAAAGAAGGAACCTTCGGACCCGGACAACAGTATCCCAAAGACAAAAGAACTGCCACCGGAAAGGTTACCAAAAGCCCGATAAGCCGGCGGTAGACCCCTGACAGCACCCTGGTTCCAATTACGAACCCCCTCGGTATGGTAAGCTCCTAGAGAAAGGATCAGAGATTCTGGGCTTAGAATGGGTTTTAGGGTTGTTGGGTTTCGGTGGGTTTCGGGTTTCGGCGAAGTCTTAGGGTTCCTGCGCTTCCGCTCAGGGCTTCGCTTGCGGCCTTCACCTCGGAGTAGTCAGCTGCCACCCTGAACTCGAAGTCGGTCAGTCGATTTTAACCCTAACCCTCCAGGTACCTACTAGGGCCCTAGGGGCTCTAGTACCCTCTTAGTTAGGTACCTGGAGGGTTAGGGTAAGTCCTCCTCATATACTTGCCTACAGACTTTGAGCTCAACAGAGTGTTGGACCTTCGGAGTATTATTAAAGCTGAGAGCTACGAGTGTCCTCACTTTTTAAATTTCGAAGTCCTGCAAGCCGAAGCGCTCAAATTCGATCCTTCGAAACGAGGCCATAACATCCTCATCCTAAGGCCTAAACCTAGGGGCCTGAATAGTTAGAATAGGGTTTTGGGGCCCCTTATACTATAGTTATAATAAGGAACCCCCGAAATAGTATTGGTAATTCTTTAAGCCCCTACATTAAGTGAAGTTAGTTGCGAACTCACGAAGTACAGTCTGACGCCCTTCACCCCTAAACACCGCAACCCCAATGGCCCAAACCCGAAAGCCCTGAGCCCCTAAACCAATGAACCCTAAACCCTAAACCCCAAACCCCCAAACCCAAACTCCTAAACCCTTTAAGCACGACGCCCTAATTCCCGAAGCCCTGAGCCCCCCAAGCCCTGAGCCCCCCAAACTGCGGGAAAGCTGCGGGCCCTCTGCCGGAGGTGCTACTGCGGAGCCCTTGACCGAACCTGCGGCGAGAGCTGATTCTAATCATGACTACTCTCCAAACCCCGGCCCCTGTGAAGGATCCCTGAGGTTTAGGGCTGTAAGGGTTCACCTGAAACTTGGGTCTTTAGGGCTTTGAAGTGGAGAATCTCGAGCAAAAAGCCCCGTCTTAGCCCAGATGGTAGAGATCTTTTCGCAGGTGAAAGTGCAAGAAGAACCAAAGGTTTCCGGCTGAGAAGGTCAGACTTAGTACGTACTCTCAATAGGGTTTAGGGTTTAGGGTTTAGGGCACTCCGCGACAGCCTCAGCTAAAGACTCACCACCCTCCGAATGTCCGTCTCATGGTCTTTGAATTTTGAACCAACGCTGTGAAAAATACCCGAAGCGTAATGCTTAGGGCATACCAGTGGCTCAAACTACCCGTGTACTTCTTCCTTTGTGTTTATGAGTTTGTGCTCTGTTATAACCGTTGAAACTATGCCGTGGGGAGCGGTGTTGCGCCTCTCATCCCTTAGCACGGCCGCCCCAGCTCAAGCCAGAAGCTCACCAAGAACCGAATTCAAACTCTACCCTCTACCCCTACGTTCGCACGACCGCTTTGAATAAACAAGGCTCGTCTTTGTGATTGCAGGCTCTCCACGACAGTTTTTGTCTATGGTCCAGGAACCCTAAAGCCTTAAAGCCAACTCTATGATAGAACACGGTACCCATAACTACTTCATGGTTTGGGTCATACTAAGCATTCAAACGCCTATTTCATATGGGGTTTGAGTACCAGACAAGTATAAGATGTTACCCAACTAATTATGATAAAAGGAAGCTTGTAAACCCTATAAACTTTAAACCCAAAGCCCTAAAGCCTAAACCCAAAGCCCTATAAACCCAAAGCCCTAAGCCCTA
>CAJNDV010000781.1:23825-41672 GCA_905221635.1 Symbiodinium sp. CCMP2456
TAGGGGTTTAGGGGTTTAGAGTAAAGAGAGGACGAGAGCATAGCTTAAAAACAGTTCAACGGCCTGCAGCCCTGCTGTCAAAGCCTGGATAATTCAACTGGGGCTTGCCGGGTCTTTCTTGACAATATGTAAATTTGAGTCTGAATCAATGTGTATATATATGTACATACATATATATATATATATATGTATATGTATATTATATATATATATATTTATATATATATATATATATATTATTATGTACAAATATATATACACATAAACGTAGCATCTTTAGTCGAAAGAGGTTACTTGTGTGTGTAACTATTGGTTTAATTGTGTATCGATAGGCTGTTCATGTATGCCCAGTTAGTCCGAACAGTGACACACCAAAACAACAACCCCAAAAGCAAGAAATTGCCTAAACCCAGCAAAACTCACAACCCAAACACACAGCAAGCTCCATGTATTCTGCAAACCCCGTATCCCATACTCCCGCACACTTCCCGTTTCACCAAACCCAAAACAAATCATCCCAAACCATGCCAATTGCCGCAACACCAATTTTAAAAATGAAACAAACAAACCTTGATCCAAGCGTGGTGTAACACACGCACACACACACACACAAACATGTATTCAAACAAGTGAATCAGATCGAAAGCACAGAAGACGGACACTGTGGTCAGAATGCAGTCTATCAAAGTCAAACTCTCTCGAGCGCCCCAGCACCACGGAAGAACACCCTCAAATCCCAAAGCCCCAAAGCCGCAATCCCTGAAAATCAAGACCCGTTCCACCCCACCCCACCCCTGCACACCTTCAAACCCACCATAATCACCCACCCACCCATCCACCCACCCACGAACCCACGAACCCACAACACACACACACACACAAAACAATCAATTAACCACCCACCCGCACCAAAATCAACCAACCAAGCAACTAACCAAGCAACCAACCAACCATCCAAACACATAAAACAACGGCCTCTGGGTTCCGCCGTAGCCCCGAGGCCACGCATTCCCCAGCAGTGCAGGGCCAACACCGCGGCAAAGGTTCCCTGTCATAGGTGTTGTGATTTAATGGTTTACGTTGTTGTACGTTGTTGTGATTGTTTGGGGCTGGCGGTCGGAGGGAAGGGGGTTTCGGGGCTTGGGTGATGCGGCAGAGAGTGTCCTTAAACCCGTAGAAGCCCTCGCGAAAAGCACCTTTGAGGGGTGAGGATTTCATTTAAAGTGTTGGGATCTTAAGGCTCTCAGGGTTTTAGGGTGTATAAAGTTTAAGGTTTTAGGGTTTAGAGTTACGGCCGGAGGGTTTAGGGCTCGGAGGATGGGGGCGTACTCTTCTGGGCAGCCGCGAAAGAAGTAATGTAGGGGCCTTAATAATTCCAATAGGGTTTTGGGGTATATTGTACTAGAGTTGTAGTCTGCAAAATAGTATAGGTCATCATCCAGGCCCCTATATTACAGTCTGGAGAACCCGCATTCTAGAACTCACAACCCAATTCCAGCTAGACCCTCCATCTACCCTCTGCTCGACCCTAAATGGCCCGAAAGACCCACAATTAGGGACCACGTGCTCCTATTGACTTGAGGGTACAATGAGTCTCCAGTCCTACATACTACTCTTCTACGGTTAAGGGTTTAGGGCTATACCCCAAACCCCCGAAACCCAACTGTCTAAAAGAGGGGCCTTAATAAACCCGAACAGGGTTTGTAAAATGTTCTACTACATGAACAATAAACACGGGCTAAGGAAACTTTAGCATTGACCACGCAGGCCTCGATAATTAGAATAGGGTTGTGGGGGCTCCTTATTATGATTATAGTATAACATACCCCCAAACCCTATTCTAATCATTAAGGCCCCTACATTACAGCTTTCTGTTGCATACTACGGAGTGCACTCCAGCGGGCGAAGGCTCCAGGAAATGAGCGAAGGGCACTGCTTATGACGACGACGACGACGACGCTCCGCCTCCAGCTGTGTGTGCTGAGCGCCCGCGCGCTGCGCGCGCATCTCTGTTTGTTGCTGAAGTTGCTCCTCATAGTGACTCTTCTGTTCATGATGCCCCTGAGAGCAGGAAGGGGTCTACTGCTTATTGATCAGGGGTCTTCATCTATCACAGACTTTGTATAAACCTGAGCAGGCAGTGACACAGGTGAATTGCAGGCCATGTGCACGAAACCTGTGCTGAACAAGTCATGCCCGTCTCGTGAACAAGGTCAAGGGTTTAGGGTCTGTTATTTTAGGCATAAACCTATGCAGTCGAATTCATGAGAACCCAGATGCTTTGAACACAATGAATCTATCCTGCATAGATGGTACAATGATAAACTGCACTAAAACCTAGACATGAAATTGAAAACCAAACCCTAAACCCTATGCAACCCTCAACCCTAATCCGCGAAGCCCTAGACCCCAACCCCAAAGCCCGCAAACCCCCTACAGCCTTAAACAACTTCATCGACTGGCCTGCTTCTCCACCGTCCAACCGGCAAGCTCTCCTTTGGATAACTCAGCTTACACCCGAGTTGTGCAGGGTAGTTTCGGCTTTGGGATTTAGGATTTAGGGTTGTAGGTTTTGTAAGATTTTATAGATTTTGTCATGTTCTCATAGGCGACAAAGAGCGGGGCTTTTTGGCACCCACTGTCTGGAGTGGCTGTTTGTAGTGCTTGAAGACCAACCGATTCGGATGCGGCACAGCTACATTCTGCCACGAACAGGTGGTGTTCTTTGCAGTATACTCCCTAAACCCCAAACCCGGAAGCCTGAATCTAAATTAGACATTAAAGAATCACAAACCACAACACATGATAACACTACTAGTTCTAGGGGCTAGAGGCTGCTATAGTCAGCTACGACTGTGATTGAGTAAACATGCGGGGTGCAAGGCATCGGATTTAGGGTGTGGTGGATAATGGGCTTTCTGCAGCCAGCGCAAAAAGGCCTGCAAAGTTGCTGGTATTGTCGAGTTTGACGGTAATGTTTCAATACTTGTCGATTTGCAAAGTGAGTACGAATGCTGATGCTGCTGCTCTTGCTGCTACGTTTGCTGTTGATGCTGCAGTTGCGGTTGCGGCTTGCTGTTGTGCTTACTATTGTGGTTGCTATTGCTGCTGCTGGTGTTGTAAGAGTTGTTGTTGATTGTGGCTGTGGTTGTGGTGCCTGCGGTGCCGGTGGTGGTGGTGGTGGTGGTGGTGGTGGTGATGGTGGCGGTGGTGGTGGGGGTGGCGGTGGCGGTGGCGGTGGGGGTGGCGGTGGCGGTGCTGCTGCTGCTGCTGCTGCTGCTGCTGGTCGTGGTTGTCGTTATGGTTGTTGTGGCTGGTGTGGTTGTTGTAGCCGTTGTGGTGTAGTTGTCGGTTCTTTGTCGCTTTCTTCATATTCGCCAACTCACCGATGTGCCCACTGCAACCCCGCACCTGGGTGTGACAACTCTTCGGCGGGAAGATGGTAAACTGCGGGAGATAATCGCGCAACACTGTGAATATCTGTGAATCATATTCTGAGATATTCTGGTTTTATTTGATCCTGTCTACGCTTCACCAACGCTAACCGTGACACATCAACTCCTGCAGCCCTACGTCTTGCCCTGGTCTGGGGGGAACGGTGAGGTCGATGAGAGCCGAGCCGTAGATCAGCGCGCCGGTGACGGCCGCTGCGATGCCCGACAGCACCTCGCAAGCGTGGCAAAGCAAAAAGGTTAAGGCTCGAGAATGTGCGGTCTAGGACATTTAGACAATCCAGGTGCACCGAAACACGGTGTTCTGGTAGTCGACGATGTACAAACTACTACTTACATCGCCTTGGCTCGACTACAGTGTCGGAAGCTTCCATGAAAAAGTAGGCACGACAGGAGTCAGAAACCCAAATCTAGTCTTCAGTGTAGTTCCAGTGATCTGGTGCATCAGCTCTGTCTTGATCACCCTATAATACTTACAAAGCAAGGAAACACCTGCCAAAGACAGATAGACGAGATAATCAACCCAAACCCTAAACCGGGCAATATAGGCGCCTTAATAATTAGACTAGGGTTTCAATTATAGTAAAAAGCCCCCAAAACCCTGTTCTAATTATTCAGGCCCCTACAGTACTGGACCAGGTATAGGACGCATCCTGGCAAGATGCTGCAGACACCAGAAATGAATACCGACTCTACCTCTAGTCTCCATTGTAGTTCCTTTTGTTGCTTTAACCAATTTCGAAGTTACAAGTAGGATCATATAAGGTAACTTCAAAAAGGAACTACAATGGAGCCTATAGGTAAGAACAAGGGTCCTAGAATTGGTTGCTTGTTTCGGATTAGGGCGATTAGGCTAAAGTTCTGGTAAAGAAGGTTTGCGCTAAACACTAGAGTCTCACATTCGGACACAATCTCACATTTTCTGTGACTACGCAAAGGAAGCCGTAGCAAAATGTCCAACAGTATTAGCGCAGTGCCTACAGTATGGGCACTGAGACAGCTATCAGCGCTGCTGTTGATGTGGCAGCAAGCAGGTAGCTAGCTCACTAATCGCACAACGACATCTATAGAGTCTCTGTGCACTACCATAAGATAGCATTCAGGTACTTAGCCGCGACTTGGCTGAGCCCTGAATACAAAATCGGACAAAACTCAAGGCGACTGCAAGCACGAACGCAGATACATTCTTTGACCGGAGTTGAAATAGTTGCATAAGCCCCGTGCCCGACATTCTAAACTCTAAACTTTGTAACCCTTGAACGACTGTAGCAATACAAACCAGTACAGCAATAATCATACGAACGCCCTAAAACCCTGAGAATTTTAAATCTCACTTCTTTAATCAGCCTGAAGAACGAGTTACATCCAACTTATACCATGCAAGTCCAGATGAAAACCCTAGTAAGCCCTGTAAACCCTTTGAAGAAAATCCCTAAAACCTTGAAGCCTATAAGCCCTAAAGCACTAAACCCTCAACAATCCGTAACCAAGAAACCACAAAAAGTAAACAACACCGCCAACACCATCACCACCACGACCATCACCCCCAACACCAACACCAACACCAACACCGAGAGCAGCAGCAACAACAACAACAACCACGACGACGACGACTACGATTGTGAGTCACAAATCCCTATTACAGCCCCAGAATCCCAAATAATTATTTTTATGGTTTATTTATGATTATTTTATGATTTGCTGTTTTCTTGGTTTATGGTTTTTTTATGGTTTTTTTTATGGTTTATTTATGGTTTTCATAAAAAAAAAACATAAATAAATCATAAAACAATGCAAATTTATGATTATTTTATGATTTTCTTATGATTTTTTTATGATTTAGCTATTTTCCTGGTTTATGGTTTTTTTATGGTTTATTTATGTTTTTTTTATGGCTGTTTTTTGCTTGTTTTAATGTTTTTGTTGGCTTCGTGTCCCTATTGTGTTATGGGTTTAAATTTAAAGAAATAATTGACTTAGTTGTGGCACTAATTCATGAATTCAATGTTTCATGTGTTTGTGATGTGTATTTCTCGGTTGGATGGCTCTTGGACATATGAAACGAACAGACGACATAACGACGAGAAGGGCCAATAATAACATATGTTTTTCACAAGCTGTCACAAGCATATGAGAAACATGACACGAAGGACTCTAGGGGTTAGATTCTAGAGTCTGGAGATTGAGACCGAACCATTAACTTCATCCAAATAGTTTGATCAATGCCAACTTTCACTTGCCAATTCAATGTTCCAATCTTCGTAAAGTCGGAAACATGGAACGAAAAGGATATATACATAGATGTGTACAGATATATAAAAACAAAACAGACAGAAGCCATTCTACTCTTCATTGGATAATCAACTAGCAAATGGAAAAGCCTGCACACATGAAACTTATCAGACTTATCAACAACTGCATCAGTTATCTCAGGATCTGATATAACATAATCGAAACAGAAATTCGTGACGTATGCAATTCTGACGTCGGTGTAGAATCCCAGTCAATGCAATCATCATTTGGTGGGGTGCGAACGTTTAGGTTTAGTCCACGTGGTCGGTTCATCAGCTACAGTGGATGGCCCAATTTCTCGGGGGGGTTGCATTTTGAAGCTTAGCTGTGCCACTGTTTAGCGTTCAGTGTGCTTGCGAGGTGTGTATTTGTCGGTTGGACCGTTGCTTGGACACATGAAACGAACAACCGAGGTGAAGACGAGAGCCGATAAGGCCGCTAAGGCCACTAAGGATTCATGTATCTCACAAGCATATGGGACAAGAGCAGATAGGACAGGAGAAACATGACACGAAGCGCTGTGGAGGTAGGGCAGAGAGAGCACTTGTAAACTGAGACCCAACCATTAGCAATCATTATAGCTTCATCCGAACACTTAGTTAGATCAATGCCCACTTTACCTATCCATGATTCCAATCTTTGTAAAGTCGGAAGTATGCAAAGCGCAGGATATAGACATCAAAACTTTATGTATACATAAACAAAATTAACGGAATCCAACTTATTCTCCATTGGAAAATCAACAAATATATGGAAAAGCCTAGGCCTAGACGTAGGCACCTTAAATCTAAAATTAAAACAGATTTATGAAATATCCCAGAATATGATACAATATAATATAACCGAGTCGAAAATATGTGATGTATGCAAGAACAACGTTATGCCACCATGAGTTCAGCCACCATCACCTTCGGTCACCATCGTCAAAATTGTCACACAGAATGCCATCTCCTTCTGGAACCTTGTCACCGTTGTCCTCACACCTCCCATCTCCTCATCGTCATTGGCCGCATCATCCTCCAGCCCCCTCTTCATCGTCACCAGTACAGTGGACATCCACAGCACAATAAATTGATGCAGTTAGGTTAGGTCCATGATCATGCTGTTATCACCATGCCATGGCCACATACAGATCACTTTACCCCACTGTTTTCATCCAGCGTTGGCGCCATCGCCGGCTTGTTTGTGGGGTCACGAATGACCGTCCCTTTCCGATCACACTCCAGAGATGCCAGAGTCTCCAATAATCATGCTATTGGTGTTACTGTTATTGCCACCTGATACCCGCAGCTGCCTTCTGCTACCAAGCTTTTCGATGCTGCTAACTGCTAACATAGCAATCCTATTGAGGTGAGGACTTGAAGCTTAGAGTCTAGAGCTTAGGCCGCTACCACTACTCACTACTGACTGTCACTACTGTCACTACTGAGTCACTACTGCCACTGCCGCAGCACTGCTGCTAGCTGCTATGCCAATGCTTGAATCACCTGGTCGTAGGCCCGTAGGTCTGATCGGAGTTTGATGGGCACTCAACAGTTGGCCACCCAGTTGGTCGACGCAACGGAAAACTTTAAAAAGGGCTGCATCAGGCTCGGCTTTGAGGATGGGTGGAGAAAGGCGAGGTGGCGAGGCCGACAACTTCGGGTTTCAGGGCTTCACCAGGGTCTAAGGTCTTAAGGGTCCTAAGTCCCAAACGTGCACAGGGCATGGCATATCGACTTTCACATTTGGCACAGCCTGCCACAACCCCTTTCTAGAGTCTAGAGTCCAGAACCTAGGGCCTAGAGACCTAGAATAGAATCAAAAGATCGTGACACACTGTCCCCAGCCGAGCCACAGCCAGGCACGTGATGGGGAATCCTGCCGCCCTCTAAACCTTAAGTTTGGGCCTGGCACCAGCTGCTACAGCCTTTGAGCGATCTGCTGCTTCGCACACACGCTTCACCTCCGCCAGCAACGGAGCACAAACCTGGCTTTCCGACAAACCATCTGCCAGCTCTGCAAGCTGGGACCGGAAGCCCTTCACTTTGGCTTCCTCGTCATCACTCTGGCAAAGAACAACCAGGGTTCCTTCGATCAAGAAGATACGAATGTCAATCACTTCGGCCTTGCCAATCTGCACCAACTTCACCAACCCGCTCATCTCCTTGAAGATGCTGCTCACTTTGTTTTGCCATCCTGCGGCCTCGTCCAAGGCCTGTGCAATGAAGAACCGAGTACAGCTAGAATATGGGGCAAACACACTCTTCACTCCACAGCTTATTAGTTAGTGATAGCGGGTAACGGTGGGTAACCCCAGCGACAAGCACACTCCACAACACACCCGTCTCCAGCCCCACATGGCCCTAGCTGCCCTACTTGCCATGCTATTTAACAGCAGCAATCAGCAGCAAACAAGCGACATCGCATGCAAGGACAGCCACTAGTCACTAGCGGCACCAGCCACCGCGAGCCCATGAGCAACTGGCCTAACCATGCGTGATTCCGGGGCAGTGTGCAACCAATTAAAAGCCAAAGTCCTGAATCTAGATTCTAGACTAGACTCTAGACAAATAAAACAACACTCCACACAAGTGGCGTACCATGAAAGCTTTGCCAGCTTTGCAGTCTGGCTCAACTCATGAAGAAACACATCTACATCGAATCTACCCTGGCAGGACGGCATGTAGCAGTCTAACGAGCATGAAAAAGTTAACAGCACAATGGACTGTTTTCGAGCAAAGAAACATGAGATGGGCACAACCATTCATTAAAGTAGTCACCACACCGGATGTGCCTTCCGGAAACGGTCTGTGACAGTCTCGAGCTTGTTGACATCGACCCACATGATGGCTGCGGTGGCAGCGTCGAGGACTTGCTTCAAGGACATGCCCTCCTTGATAACCTTCTTCCAGTTGCCATCCTTGTGGTTGCCATGTGTGATGTCCTCAAGCTCCGACTGGAACTTCTCTAAGCCCACACAGATGTCATCCGTCTTGGCCTTCAGCACATCAAGCAACACCTTGTCCTGAAGCCACTGCTGCAACAGCTCATTGATGAGGAAGTCCTGCAACGGCAAGTCTGGAAAGGAGGTGCTCACCGGACCATCGCGAGGGAGGCCCTCGAGCTTCTTCAACATCTTGCCGAGCTGCCGGTTTGCCACGAGCAGCTGCTCCAGCTTGACGCCGTTCTTGTCACGCTCCATCTGCGTGCGGGTATCTGGACCAAGAGTGGCAAACTCCTGTCTTGCTTGCATAAAGCCAACGCACGCCTTCATGCCATCCACATTGTCGATGAACCATGCCTTGGTGTCGTCCGCCGGCAGCCTGTCCACCAGCTTCCTCATGTGGCCCAGGTTCGCGAGGATGGAGGGCGCATTCGCAACGGTCACCTTGACGTCGCTCTCGTCCTGAGATGAACTAACAGACAGTGTTTTCCGGCTCAGGAATTTTGTGGTGTTGTGCACACTACCACTATTCAAATTCAAGGCCACACATTATTTTGTTGGCTCGCAACTACGACAATGACCTCAACACACACCCCATTGTACATGACGAGTGACTACACTAGACTCTAGTAACTCTAGTAGACGGATTGCACACACCAGCCCCCAGTTGCTCCACATGACACCGTTAAACTTTAGAGCAGCTTGAACTTGCTGTCTGTCCGACATACCCTGCCGATAAAGTTGCTCAAATCACACTCGGTTTGTGGGTACTGCTAGCTGCTAGCTGCTGCTACTACTATCGTACAAATGGCAAACGGCCAAGAATTACCATCAGTAGCTTATGCAGTTTACGCTCCAAGCAACAACTTTCTGACACATCGCACAGTCACATAGCCACCTACGTGGGGCCTACATTAGGTCCTAGGGTCCTAGGGTCATAGGATGTCACCACTTGGCCCGACGACATGAGTATCATCAATAGTGGTCAAGACCTCTCTCTGTCAACAAAAGTGGTTCGTTCCAGCACTGCCAGACCAAAAGTACTGTTTCGACTACTGGAAAACATTCTGCACAAACGAAGTCGGCAGCAACAACATCTTCATTATCTGACTGTCAAGTATTTGATTCAACACTGTCAATGCCGGAACAGTCCTGCCACCAGCCCCAAACCTTGCATCCGACGCGAGCCACTCACAAAGCTGCAGCTACCCGCATCATCCACACCGTGTCCTGCCTCATCACCGTCCGTTATCATTCTTGTCGCGACAGGGTCCACGGTTGCTAATGAAACTAGCAACTTAGCAGCTAGGGCAGCTACTAACTACTAGGTTACTAGGTTACTAGGGCCCGTTCGTAGGATACTACAGCTGTGTCCCAGGGGTTATAGAGTCATAGAGCCGATTAATCAGATTAACCAGTTAACCATTATTAATCGTTTCGTTCGTCTTTGTCACTCCTCAGCTTCCTCAGTCATCACAAAAGAACGGCGTCCTTGCCGGATCCATATAGTAGAAACAAACATAAAGTCAGCTGCAACAGCAAAGAAATGAAGAGTGCTTGCCACCACAACCCAGAAGCCACCAGCAGCCCAAGAAAGTGCTGGTTGCCATAACATTTTAGCTCAATCTGCCACTTAGCTACTTCTTACAACCGAATTACTCAATGCCCTGGTATGCTTGCAGAACTCCACGTCCAACGACTTCAGCGCTAAACTTTCCGCTAAACCGCTAAACCCACCGGCTCACAGAGACACTGCATCACGGCTGCAGTCGAGATGTTGGATGCCGGTTTTAGCGACTTTGGGACGCAATAACTTGATAGCCGATAGCCGTTTAACTAGCCATAACTAGCCACTAGTCACTAGTCACTAATCACGACCTGGTCACTACCTGTAGCTACAAATTCTGACAAGTTGCCACTCCACCAGTCAATGTTGTTATATCGGATGGCTGGCTGATGATTAACCATAGTGACGATGAAAGCTGCTGTCATGGTGGGAATGACCCAGGGTGTTTTGTCGGAACTCATGGCAGCTGAAAGTCACAGCTCACTGACTCTCTGTGGTTTAGGGAAGTTTAGGGTTTCGGCGCTGAGGGTTTAAGGCCTATAGGCCTTTAGGACTTTAGGGCCTGGGGCTTAAGGTTAGGACTGTGACCGTTATGACAGTTACTGACAGTTACGACACTTCATCAAAGCCAAGCATCTCGAAGAGATTTCAAGGCTTGCCGGTAAAGCCAATACACCGCCAACCACAATCCCTTCATCAGGCTGGCGTCTGCTGCAAGCACATCACCGCTGCAGTTCCGGAGCAACTGCAAAATGCCCTGGCTGGAGAAGCTGTCGGACGCGGGGAGGTTCTCGGAGCCGTCGGGGCTTGTCGGGAGCTCGAAGAGCCTTTTCAAGTCGGCGCTAGCCAAGGAAGCGGCCTGGCTCGACTGGATCTTTTGCAACTTGTTGACCAGGGCCAACATCTCAGGTGTGGGCACACCTGTAGTCTTGAAGGTCTGCTGCAATGCATCCAAATCCGAAGAGGAACATCCTTTAGCATTCTCCTCCAGGATCTTCTCGGCTCGAGCCTTGCCCACCTTCAAGACACAGGCCTCCAGAGTTGCTAACGCCCCCGAGCGTACCTTGTCCTTCAGCTGCGAGAGTGTCTGGGCCGCCGAAGTAAGCTCCTGCAGAGAAACCGGCTCGTCACCTTGCAAGCTGGTGCAGAGCTTCTCAATCGTTGGAGCATTTTCCAACGTCGCCGCCCCCCTTGTGATCGCCTCGTTCCACAAATTGGACCAAAAGGCATCTCGGAAGCTGTCCTTGACGTAAGCAAGAACCGGGATCTTGGATGTTGTCTTCAATGTCGTCGCCACTTTCTCTGCTGTGGCAATCGACTCCAGACCTTGCAGCGGAAGGGGCTGCAACAAGTACACAATTGCAGCTGCGGCCTGCAAGAGGGGCTCGGAACTGTCACTGAGGACGGCATCCTTCTCCACATCCTCCGAGGCTGCCTGCTTCGAACGAAGCATGGCCTCACACAGCATGGCAAGCTTCATCCGATGGGAATTGGCATGCTTCAGCATGTCGACGAAGGAGTCGGAAGCCACAACTGCCGTGTAGGTCTTGAGGAAGATCTGCCACAGCCAGCAGGACATAGAGACATAGAAAAGGTATAGTACAGTGTGACAGCATAAAAAGCAGAACAGCAGGCAGACACAGCCTAAACAGTGGAATTGCAAAACTAGAATGACTTGATTAGAAGCACAATCAGAAACATTGTTTTCAAGCTGATTCTAGATTCTACCTGAGATTCTAGCTGCAGCTTCCGGCGTTTGCGCTTTCGGCTGGCACAGTCAATATGCAGGACACTATATTCACAAGATTCATAAGATGGACCATGCTGACCATGGGCCACGGCCACAGCCCACATGAAGGGGTCACTCAGACTCAGAAATTGCCTAATCAGAGCTTCAACCGATGATTGGCTGATTAGCTGCCTGTCAGCTGGTGACCTAGTTATTGCTAAACACAGCTGATGAGTAGCAAATCAGCACGAGCTGAGAAAACTGACTGTAATGCTCGGAATGCAACTCCTGACTCCTGCTCTTGACTGTCCTGTCTCCTGTCCTGCTCCCTTGGGAGCAACCAAACATGTGTTGGGAGATAAATCCATGAAGTTTCTCCTTCATAACCTCGTAGAGTCATCGAGCCGGAAGTCTCTACACTCTACATTGACATGGGAGAGTTGAAACGGCAAGTGCTCCAGGACTCTGACAGCCAGCTACATATCGGACATATCGTGAGTTTTTCGCAAACAACAAAAACAACATTGGCACTTCATTCCTCAAACAAAACAAACATCTTCGTTCTTGGCTACGTCGGCTCTGTTCTGCCTTCCACTTCCTACACGTCTGTTGATGCTGCTTCCACACCGTCACAAGTCAGGCAGTGTGCCAGTGAGCAGGTAGCTAGCTAGCAGCTGCCAGCTACAGCTACGGCAATTTGCTATTACAGCTACAGCCACTGACTGATAATCTGATAACCGATACCGATACTGCTGCTGCTGGCGCTGGTGTCACACAAGTTCCTGATGCACAGAGATGCACCGCACACAACCACAGGCTTGACATATTCTGTTCACGGCACACTTTACAGCCACAACTCATGCCACACACAAACACAAACAGACAGAGAAAGACACACCGTAACAACACACACACACACACATACCCACACCTGCACACACACACACAGAAAGACACACACACACACAGCACACACACACACACACTCACACGAGCATATTGCATGCAATACAGTCAGGCCACAACCCGATGCACCATGTAAATCGGCATCAAACCTGGGTCCTGGGTGCACTGAACCTCGAAACAGTCGAAACACACACACAGAGCACATGGTTGTGATCCAACAAAGCCAAGTGGTTGTGAAGTGATATGTATTGATGACAAAACAAAACTTTACAAAACTCAAAACATGACATCATGCCTCACACACCTGCTGCTTACGGCCTGCCCCTGCTTCTCGGTCAAGGATTCGAGCTCCTCATCGGCGATCGTGCCATCCTGGGCCTGTTTCACCAGCCTCTGCTTCTCATCCGACCAAACCTGCCATGCCGTCAATTCCGCCTCCGACTTGGGCTTCATGGGGCTCCAGACAGCAAAGCACCGAACGATGGCATCCACGATGGACTGGGCAACGGATTTCTTGTTGCTCTCCTGGAGGGAAGCCATCAAGTCCTCTGCTCGGCGCTGAAGGTACTGACACCTGAGGTCAAAGGGCAACTTGACGTCGCTGTTGTCACAGTGCTCCAGGTGCAGTGCGAGCTCATGGGACTTCATGTCCTTGATCTTGCCATACACGAGGGCCGAAAGATGCGAGACCAGGTCGATGCGCTTCTCCAGCTTTGTAGCCTCCTTCTGCTTCTTCGCCTGCATCTTTTCCAGGATGGTTCTGGCCTGAGGCTCAGGACCACAGCAGCAACAATCAACATTGCAAGGCGTGGATTTGGACTGGGTGGGCCAGAACAGGAAGAAGCAGCAAGCAGCAAGCATGGTTATGGCTATGACGACGAGGGCTGGGTATGGCATACGTAAAGTTAACAGTTTAACAGGACTGACACAGAGTGCAGGACGGAGGATGCTGCTGTGATAAACGAATGGCACATAGACTCTAGACTCTAGACACTGTACAACCGAGCACGTCATCTTGGAGACAAGTCTGGGTGAAAAGAGGCTGGGCCTTGCCACCTTGAGCAGCGTTCACCACAGAGCCTGTACGAAAAACTCCGAAACATGTGGAACTTTGCACCTGCTTCTACTCTAACTTGCCAGGTTGGTTGCTCAAGACAACTAACAATCGAAAACATGACCTGTGGACCTATTGCTCTTTTGGCACACACACACACACACACCAGCCGCCTGCAGACATTCTCCACCAACGGCTAGCTAGACCAAGGCCGTTGGCTCGAACCCAATGTTACTTCCCAACGTGCATGCTGCAATTCGACATCATCGAAATGGGTTCCTCTGACACATGACAGCTGACAAATAAAAAGCAAAGAAGCCTCAAAACAACAGGCCCAGAATGTAGGATCAAGTACCTAACATTGATCATCGCCTCGGATGCTTAATGACTCAGTGCATCCGTCAAGGAACAGTGAGCCAGCCAGAGTGTTTGTGTGTGCGTGGGAATCAGCTAGTTACAGCTAGTTCCAGCTAGTTAGCTAGTCACTGGAATGAAAAATGAGCCTGGGCAGCTGAGTGAGTGAATGTGCATGAGACAACATGGGACGGAAGGAACAGACTCAAAGAAAAATAAAACAGGAACCAATCTCTAGGCCCTAGACTCTAGACTCTAGATTCTAGATTCTAGGCGATTCTAGGCTCTACATGTTCACGAAGCAGTCTTAGTCATGCAGAGAAGATTGGAATCGGAAAACCCCATGGCCACATGAGTCACCTGATGCGTGTCTCCAGACTTCCTTCACCCCTCTTTGCGCTTTCCACACTTTAAGTTTAACACTTTCTGAGAATACAATAGACTGAGTTCCCCACACCCTTGACTTGGTGGCCTGGCTTCAGCTCGCCCGACAAGATGCGGGTCACGTTGAGACCCGCAAAACACCGCGGTATCTCGCCGAGTGCTTCTGCAATTTCCTTCAAGTCTTCGTCCAGTGTCTCATCGCCAATGATACTCAGGATCTCGGGGTCGCCGTCCTCCGCCTCTGCCTCCTCCGCTGTTTTTTTCCTTTTCGGCCCTTTCTTTGGTGCTGCCTCCGCCGCATCCGCGCCCACACTGCCCAAGTCCATCTTCTGCGGCACGATGTTGAGAGCACCACGTGGCTTGGTGAACTTGGACAGCCTGGACAGGCCAGTGGCTCCCGACACCAGGCTCATCTTGTCATCCACCTCCATGTCACTCTCCTCCACGAGATCGTCATGCTCCAGAGGCTCCTCTTCTTCACCCTCTTCATCCTCGTCGAAGCCGCCCTCGGCTTCCCCGGTAGCCTTGCACCACTTTGGCTCTTAGGGCTGATGGCCCACAGGCACAAACTACATGCAGCTACATAAAATGAACCACTGCAGTGACAGCTCCAGTAACTAAAGGTGACTAGTGACTAGGAGTGACTAGCAGACTAGCAGACTAGCAGGACTAGACAAGTACGGCTAATTGTGGCGGCAAGCCATAGCCATAGCAGCTACACACGGCTACCCGACGCCTAAAGCTGAAGTTTGACGACATAGGACCTAGGACTCTCACCAGCCACACAACGTTGACATGGAGCAACAAATTCCTCCAAAGAGCCACGGGACGATAAAGAAACTTCGTGACATAACAGATGTCAAAAAATGTGCAAGGCCGATGAGCCCCTGCAGGGCATGCGTAGATCACTGGATGACCCCTGCATTCGGCATCAGTAGAACACAGCACTGAAGTAGCTAGCACAAACACGATGACAACGACGAGTACTCATGTGCATTTTGTTCTCAGAGTTGAATCCTCTCTGAAACCCCAACCTGTAATGAACTGGATAGCAGCCGTCGCAAGAAAACCCTAAGCCCAAAGAGCTAACCATAACCTCGGCCTGTGGCTTCCCTGCAAGCTGCTGCCAACTAGCACCCCTCACAACATGCACTACTGCTGTGTCTGCCACAGCTATGTCAGCTATGTCTATGTCAAATGTGGATGCCATACTTCGCCTGATCCATCTGCTTAGCCTTCTCATGCAAGGACGACAAAGTCATCATCTTTGTCCTGAGGTTGCCCTTCATGAGCTTGCTCGGGAGGTGCGCAGCATGCCCCTCACAGACATGCTCGAAGACGTGCTTTTCACGGCCTTTGATCAGCTGATGGCGAGGTGCCATGAGCTCTTCATCCATGTGAACACCCAAACGGCGCTCAACACGGATGTGCCTCAAAGACTGAGCCACTGCCGGGTCAACACCTTCCAAACTGAGGACATACCCTTTCAAGGTGCTGTTGTCCTCGAGCGTCAAGGTCATTGGCTTTCCAAGGCCCAGCTGCTTCGGCCCTAGCCCGTTGCAGAGTCTCGTGAGCTCTGACACGCTCACGTACAAGACGTCGTAGTACACACAAATCAATCGCTCATTGCGGGCACGCACGTATGTGGGCGGGAGGATTTCCGGCGTCGGCTTGCCTGCCAACCGGGCCTTCAAAAGCACCCTGGCAGCGGTGACAACAGCTCTGAAGTCTTTGTTGTCTGGATCGCCCTTGTCGTGGTACTTATTGGCAAAGGCCGCGAAAGTCATTTCCGGCCAGCAACTCACGCAAACCTCCCGACAAACGCGGCAAGCGTCGCCTGTCGCCACGTTGTCAGTGAACTCGGGCCACTCCGCTTCCTGCGATGGCTGATGGGTTCGAACATTCGAGCAATGAAGCACTCAGTCCAGTTTGCTAGGCTAGTGGGTAGCGGCTACACTGCTATGCTGCTACACTCAGCAAGAACCCTGTCCAAACAACCAGCGCTTCAATCATGCATCCCATCACACGAGTCACAAATGATTTGACAACGAGCTCATCTATTGACAACAGACTCCACACTCCAGACCTTGGAATCTTCACTCCAAAGACTTCTTTGGAGACACTTCAACGTCGCATACCTGGCTAAACCATNNCCATTATGCGTCTTCGGAAGCTCACAACCTGGAAAATCAGGCGGGGCCGTCCTGTGGAGTCTTCAAGCACAACGAGCACTTCGTAGCAGCCTTAGGCTTTTTCTTGAGTATTCCCCCGCTCTTCACAGTCTTCTTCGCCTTGCCCTTGCCACCCTTTTTCTTCTTGAGCTGGAGCTTTGAACGCTTCGAAGCCACCGAAGCACTTGCACTTGCAGCAGCTGCAGCCTTGCCTGGCCTTGCACCCTGCTCCGCCTCATCCTCGAATTCCTCGGGAAGGTCCGTGGCCTCGTCCTCCGCAGCCTTCTGGCAGGCTGCACATAAAACAGACAGCGGAGTTTTTGAGGATCAACTTATGGACATATGGGCAGCAGAATCTGACTATGAACAGCGGGATGGGAGCCATACCATTGAGTCAAGGCAGCACATGAACAGGGCAGGAAGAAATGCCTGAGACGGTCATAGCTGTAGCTGTAGCTATCTGCACATCAAAAATGACTGTTTTTTCTGACCAATCGAACTGAGGATGAATCATGACGATTCGACCGTGACAGTGACTATGCTTTTGAGGGGAGGCAAATGCTTCCCACGTTGCCACACTGCCACACACACACGACCAATGTAATAGTAATCGTGATGCTGATAGTAATAATCATAGTGACATAGTGAATGCTATTAGCAGATACAATAACCATCACGATGGTAGGTAGTCAGGTAGTGGCAAGTAGTGTGAGCAGTGATAATGGGAAGAGTCACAGTCACAGCAACAGCAACAGCAGCGGCAGTAGTAACGGTAACGGCGACAGCAGCAGCAACAGCAGCAGCAACAGCAACAACCAAGAGAAGAGTAAGACCGAGTAAGAACAACAGAGTAACAGTAAAAATAATAGCAATATGAATAGCAAAAGCGAAAGCAGAAAGCAATAGTAATAGCATTGATACAAACAAACGTATTACTTTTTCTATTAACAACAACTACTACTACTACTACTACTGCTACTATTACGACTACTACTCATACTACTACTACTAC